>OVBW01000709.1:0-16784 GCA_900406355.1 Erysimum pusillum | reverse complement strand
GCTGAAGATATTATTACTGATTTGAGGTCTGAGTTAAGATGGGTTAGAGACAAATTGGAGAAAGCTAGGGTTAAGGTTAATGTAGTTAACAAGGAACAAGAAACCGTTTCAGCTTATCCAGAGGTTTTTGTTGCAAGCTTGCATCCTCTTAATGAAGAGGTCTCTGTCTCGATTAGTGACTCTCTTCCGAATCAGCGCTCATTGCGTGATGGAGATGACGAGAAGCAGTTTGACGGGTTTAGTAATGGATTTGATACTTGTGAGTCTGAACTAGACGCTGATGTCAGAAACAAAAAGCTTGAGCTGTCTCGAAATGGGTGTACACAGAGGACTTGCTTGCATCCTCCTGATCAAGAAGTTGCAAATACTTGCTTCTCTGTAACGATGAGTGACTCTCTTCCGAATCAGAGCTCATTGCGTGATGATGAATGTGGTGGAGATGACGAGAAGCAGTTTGACGGGTTGAGTAATGGATTTGATGCTTGTGAGTCTGAATTAGACGCTGATATCAGGAACAAAAAGCTTGAGTTGTCTCGAAATGGGTGTACACAGAGGATCCATGCTTTGGAGAGGAAATCATCTCCTTGTGTTAATGAAGAGGAACAACGCAAAACTGAGAAAGATGGTGAAGAAAACTTGCGTTCAGTAAACACAAGATGTCTTGTACTTGCTCTTAGAGCTAGGAATGCAGAGGTGATACCAGTAAAGCCGTCAAAGGAATTAGGAATCAAGAAGCCTCGCAAATTACGAGGAAGGAGAAAGAGAAGGTGGGGCAGCAAACGAAAAGCTACAGCAGTTAGGTCTCAAAGTCAGCTTATAAAACCTTGTCAATCTCAGTTTGATATTCCCTGTTCCAAGACATCTGCGGGAAATTCAGATGCTGAAGGTTCCATGAATACGCATCTGTCGGTAGAGACTGAGGAGGTTGATGCCTGTAAAGGATTGGAAGAACATTTGCAGCATTGCGCTGATGGTATCGGTATCATCCCTAAAAGGAAAAGAACCAAGAATGTGAAAAATTTGGGTGCTGTAAATCCTACTGATCATTTAGTCTCTGTTAATGTTGAGGATGAAGAAAATAAGGCAGATATACCTGATAATGGCACAAAGATAAAGCCGCTTCTAGGGTTAACTTCAATGAATAGCAATGTGGATCTGACTCTAGGATCCGCAAATGCTACTGTTGTCAGTGTGAATGCAACAAATCGATCAACAGACAAAGACTTGAAATCAAGAAAAGACGATAGTATGGTTCCATCTACCAAAATGGGTTGTACTGACTTGAAAGCTACTGCAGTGGTATCAGATCAAACCAGTGAGTCTCCGAGAGCTGACGGAAATCGACTTGTCAAGTATACATTCAAAAGGAAAAGAAAAAGGGATCTTTAAACGAAAAACGACGAATAAGGGAGAGGTAGAAGAAGAGAAAGAAAAGAATCCACAAGAACCAGTTGAATCCACTTTTTTCGAGTAAATAATCATCTTAGAGAAACTCCACAATTAGCTGAGGTTGCTACACAGGTGAGTAAATATCTATCCATGCTTCACAATCTTACTACTTGAGACACAATATGACATTGTTAACTTATGAACTAATTGTATTTATCTATCTTGGCGACACCTTTTGGATTATATGTTAACTTCACAACTTATTGTGACAACACAATGTTCTTTCTTATTGGTGTCTTCTACAAGTTATTACTGGAACTTGAGAGAATCACAATTCACAATCAATATGTGAGTTTTGAACTTAATCGTTAATCGTTAATGGATTGGGTTGAAATGAGTTGATGAGTGGACACAAACCAAACCAATACAAAATAATCGGTTTTGAATACCAAAGTAAACCAGTCTCTCTCTCAAACACATCTTCGAGGATTTAGACCAGAGAAACCCTAAAACCCCAAATTATCGATCATCTCCTTCCCCTCCGACCAAATTCGTCCAAATGCTAAACCTTTTTTTTTCCGATCTCGAGCTCTCTCTTCACTTCATCACGCAGCCATGTCCGAGTCTTGGCTGAGAGATTAAACATCAAACCCTAAATCATCGAGCTTCCGTGATCAACCTCGAGCTTCTTCAACCCCAAATCGACCTCGACGGATTCTTCTTCTCCTTCGAGCTTCTTCTTCTTCTTCTTCTACCTTCTTCTTCAACGAAGCTCTCGCAGTCTCTCTCTCTGGGTACATGTACTTCTTCTTCTTCTACTTAAATCCTTCGATTTTGTTTGAATTTCGTTGTTTAAGCTCAGGGACTTGGACTGGTCTTGTTTGAGAATTTCTCATTTTGTTTTTGCTGCTGGTTCGATTTCTTATGGTTACTTTTGGTGGATTATTTAGCTTCACTTATTGTGTTTGGTTTATGGGTTTGATTGAAGTTGATTGAAGTCGGGTCTAAATTCAAAATTGGTGTTTTAATCTCTAAGGCAAAATTGGAGCTTAAAGTCTTGATCTCATTGACTTTTCATCTTCGTTTTCGTTTGTGCTTGAAGCATTATGTGATCTTGATGATGTTTTGTTCTCTGATGGACTAGAATTCTGAGTATGAGGTTGTGTAGTCTTTACTAGTGTAGCGTGATCTAGATGATAACATTATTGAAGTGTTTGTTGTTTACTGTTTTTTTTTTTGGGTAGTTCTTAGTGTGGTTGTAAATGTGTAGAGCTTGATCTAGTTATTGGGTTTGTTGTTAAATTCTAGATGATAACATTATCGTTTGTTGTTAAAGATTGTTGGTATTTGCTTTGGAGATCCTAAGGAGATAGAGAAACGTGTTTTGTCTTTGTTAAATCTAAACGTGTTTAGCTCAGTCGCTTGTTTCTGATCTCTTTGCCTTTCCAGCCTTATGATTTTCTCATGAAGCTTGATTTAACTGCAGATTTTAGTTTTCTTAGCTTGGAACTGCGTCTTAACTGTGGTATTGTTCTTGCTTGATGTTTATTGCTATCTCTGGTTCTAGAATCTAGACTTTGTTAATTTGTGTTGTGTTTCTTGTATTTAGTGGAGAAGCAATTGAGTAAATTATGGTGAAATCTGTAAAATCGGTTATTAAATGATATTGTAAGCAAGATCTGTGTTTTTGTAATGATGAAGATGAAGACTTGATCAACACTTGTCAAAACCCAACATGTTTCAGGATTTTGTTTATTTGTCCTGTTTTAAACTTTAAAAGGACTTTGAATTGTGGTAGTACTAGTATATGAATGAGCGGAATAGTATGTTGTGGACTAGTGTTATTCTTTTTTTCTAAATGGTAGAGAAACTGGTTTTAGACTTTTCTCTTTTTTTTGCTATTGTATCTAAGCCTAATAAATTCTAAATTGCGGTTAAATTGATCTCTTATTATTGTGTTGTGAATTGCAGCTAAAATAATGGATGTTGTAGAAGAACATCCTCCTTGTGGTGGTGGACAATTATCATCATATGCGTCACAATCTAGAGCGCTAGTAAGTTCTTCTAATCATACAAAAAGAAGTAGAAGATCATTAATGTGGAGTCACTTTAGAATAGAAAAAGATGATCATGGTGATGAAAGGGCGTATTGTAAGAACTGTCCAAAGATATGTTGTACTCTGTCTTTTCTCTCATCTTCTTATTAGGTTCTTGTTTTGTTTGTGAGACTGATTGAGCTTGTTTGAGCCTAAAAATATGTTGATTCTAGTTAACTTTGTTTGAGCTGTTACTTTTTTCTTCTTGTGTTAAGGTAAAGTTGTTAGCTTTAACTTTGTTATTCTCCCTTGTGTTAGTTTGGGGCTTGTTGGGTTTGTTAGTTACTGATTGAGGTTTATGAATAGACAATTGAAGCAGAGATTATGTCATTGAACAAGCAACGAGAGCTTGAAGATCAGTTACAAGAAGCTACAGATATTGTTATTGATTTGAGGTCAGAGTTGAGACGGGTTACAGATAAATTGGAGGAACAAGAAAAAACCATTTTAGCTCATCCAAAGGTTTTTGATGCAAGTTTGCATCCTCCTAATCAAGAGGGCTCTGTCTCGATAAGTGACTCTCTTCCGAATCAGAGCTCATTGCGTGATGGAGATGACGAGAAGCAGTTTGACGGGTTTGATGCTTGTGAGTCTGAATTGGATGCTGATATCAGGAACAAAAAGCTTGAGTTGTCTCGAAATGGGTGTACACAGAGGATTCATGATTTAAAGAGGAAATCATCTCCTTGTGCTAATGAAGAGGAACAACGCGAAACTAAGAAAGATAGTGAAGAAAACTTGAGCTTAGCAAACAGAAGATGTCTTGTTCTTGCTCGTAGAGCCAGGAATGCAGAGGTGATACCAGTAAAGCCGTCAAATGAACTAGGAATCAAGAAGCGTCGCAAATTACAAGGAAGGAGAAAGAGAAGGTGGGGCGGAAAACGAAAAGCTACAGCAGTTAGGTCTCAAAGTCAGCTTATAAAACCTTGTCAATCTCAGTCTGATATTTCTTGTTCCAAGACCTCCGTGGAAAATTCAGATGACAAAGATTACATGGATACGCAGCTGTTGGTAGAGAATGAGGAGGTTGATGACCTTAATGCCTGTAAAGGATTGGAAGAACATTTGCAGCATTGCGCTGTTGGTATCGGTATCATCCGTAAAAAGAAAAGAAGCAAGAATGTGGAAAATTTGGGTGCTGTAAATCCTACTGATCATTTAGCTTCTATTAATGTTGAGGATGAAGAAAATAGGGCAGATATACCTGAAAACGGGACAAAGATAGAGCCGCTTCCTCGATTGGATCCCGGTTTAACTTCAGTTAATAGCAATGTGGATCTGACTTTAGGTACCACAAATGCTACTTTCATCGGTGTGAATGCAACAAATCGATCAACAGACAAAGACATGAAATCAAGTATGGTTCCATCTACCAAAACTGACATAAAAGCTACTGCAGTGGTATCAAATCAAGACAATGCTGGTCGCCAGTCCCCCCTTCCAAGTGGTATGCAATTTTTATGATTCTTTTCGCTTATTGGACGCATTACTTAAACAAAAACTTCTTTCATGTTTAGCTCCTCCAAGGACTCCTGCTGAAATGATGAGAAGTTTTGTTGCTCCGGGGTCAATTATGCCCCCCTTCTCTCATTTGTCCGACCTGAACCGGGAACGTTACTTCCGGTTTGCTGAAAAGATTGGCGAGGTAAACTGAACTCTTGGAACTCATGAGAGATTCATATAACTTTTCTTTTATCATTGAAGAAATTTCATTTCGCAGGTCATGATTGTGTTCAACCACACCGTAGTCTCCTACGAGCACCAGCTCAGCATTGCGTCTTCCTCAAACGAAGTGTCTGCCCTGAACAGAAAAATTTCAGACCTTGAAACTACGATTCAAGAGATGAGAGCCTTCGAAGATGAGAATGCTGAAAGGGCCAACAAAATGAGATCCAGGATGCTACAAGCTGAGGCCGACTTGGCTGAGGCAGACACAGCTCGAATTGATCTCACTGAAAAGCTGAAAGTGGCGACCAATGTACATCTCGAATCACAGGAAGAACTCGCAAGGATGAGAGCAAAGGTCGAAGAACTCGAACTGAGAAACCGACTCCTCGAGTCCGGGAACCGTGCTGAAACTGAAAAAGCAAAGAGTGAAGAAAGGAAGAAACTGCGAGCTGACTACAGGGAAAAAATGGGGGAACTCAAGAAATTTCTTGAGGAACTTGAGCGAATCTCGCATACTAGGACCAGAGCTGCAGAGACCAAAGCAAACCGCATACTGCTGGAAGAAATAAGGGAAGGTGTAATAACAGACATTGAGGATGAGCTCAAAGTGGTGAAGGCAGATGAAGAAGAAGCCGCGAAGAAGGCCGTGGAGGTAAGCGCTCTTCAGCCCGACCTCCCGAAGTTCGACCTTCTTTTCGTTGACTCTCCCGAGGTTGAAGAGGACGTCCCGGCCCAACAGCCTGAACTAATCATCAACGAATCGGGCTCTAACCCCAACACTATGGGTGAACAGGATGAATGAAAACACCGAGAACCCGGACTATAATCGGGGTTGTTTTGGTCTTTTGAGACCCCCCTTTATGTCTCACACTTGAACCCTTTGGCTTTTGTTGTGGGTTTTGGCCACGGAGGATAACAAATTGTGACAACTAGGAATTAAATAGACATGTTAACATAATGAGTACAAAATATTTAGACTCATTAATTAAAATTGGCCAATCGAGTAAACAAATTGGGGTGGTATATCTTCCCCTATAAATCCTACTGATCACTTAGTCTCTGTTAATTTTGAGGCCACAAGAAAGTGAGAGGTAGAAGAAGTGAAAGAAAAGAATCCACTTTTTTGAGTAATGAATCATCTTAGAGAAACTCCACAATTAGCTGAGGTTGCAACACAGGTGAGTAAATATCTATCCATGCTTCGCAATATGACATTTCTAATGTGAAATTTTAAGTCTTACAAAAAAAATTGCAGTTTATTTCATTGTCTCAAGATTTGATGGTACATTGGCAAAACTTTTGTGCAAGGGAAATCTTGAGAACGTATAGATATTAACCAAATGGTTTAGGTTGACAATTGTATGTAATTATCTTAAGGATTATATATTTACTTATTGTGACAACACAATGTTCTTTCTTATTGGTGTGTTCTTGAGTTATTATTGGAACTTGAGAGAATCACAACCAATATGTCTTGGACTTAATCGTCTAATGGCTTTGATTGATTCTCGATCGTTGGATTTGGAGTTTTTCCGATATAGCTCATCGAATATACAAGGAACTAAAAGAAAGAATTTTAAGATAGAAACCTAATGGGAAAAAGATTACAAAACGGTGAATCTTACAAAAAGAACAATATCCTAAAAAATTTAGAATTTCGTTTCATCTAGAGAAAAATGAAATAAAATAAACAATATCCTAAAGGAATATGGATTAGGATTTAGGGATCGTAAATTTATATAAATAGGGCACATACATACACTTGTTATTCACAAAACACATTCATCGATACTACTCCAAACACTCTCTCTTTCAACGAGTTTAGATATCTCATTATCTTTCTTCTTCTTCCTCTGCGATAGAATCATGTTTACAAAGAAGATCTTTGGCTTTGTGTTCATGATCATGCTTCTCTTGGGTTGCTGCTTGGCAAAAACCTACAAAGTCGGTGGTTCCTATGGATGGACTGTGACGGACAACTCTAGTAGGGAACATAAGGGGTTCTACGTCGGAGATTCTATAGTCTTCGAATACGATCAGAACGTCAACGACGTCGCTCAAGTCTCTGGCCCTTTAGAGTATGCATCATGCGACTCTTCTTCTCCTAAAGCTGTTTACAACACAGGACACGATGTCGTAACCTTCACGGAACCAGGATATCACTACTTCATCACCTCAAATCATATTCAATGCGTCTCGTCAGGACTCAAACTCAACGTTCTTGTCGTCCATGATGACACGTCACGTCCCAAGAACCCACCACCACCACCACCACCGAGTAAGATCCATGACTCGCCACGTCGGATTCCTCCACCACCACCACCACCGAGCCAGATCCTTCCTCTTGGAAAGATTTACAAGGTTGGTGACTCTAGGGGATGGGGCGTTTATAACAGTTTCTATTATTACACGTTACACGTGGAGTGAGGCGAAACATTTTCGTGTTGGAGATACTCTCTATTTCGAATACAATAAGGACCTCAACGACGTTAGAGAAATCACCGATGGTCTTGAGTTCAGATCTTGCGAACCAACTTCTAGTGTAGCTGTTTACAAGACAGGACACGATCTCGTTAAGCTCACCAAACCAGGAGTATATTATTTTGTAAGCTTAAATACCGGTTTTTGTCAAGCTGGGATTAAGCTTCGAGTCACGGTGCAACCATCAACTCAAGAAGTTACTTTGCCGAATGTTCCCAAGCCGAAGCTGTCACGCTTCAACAGGTGGTGGTTACGCCCTTTTAGACCTCATCACTAAGCATCTGGATCAACTAATCAACCATTGAGATTAGTTTAAGAGTTTTGTGTTTTTATTAGTCTTTTACATTATTTCTTTTAGATTTTGTAATTCTGTTTTTCTTAAATTTTTCAAAGTTTCTATTTGGTTTGATCAATTTTTTTTTCTTTTTTTGCTATGAATGTATCATTAAATATGAATAATAAGGTTTTACAATAATACTTATTAAACTTATAGATTTGATTCCTTAGCAAAAAAAGAATAAAAACCACAACCAGACTTCTAAGTTGGAACAGACATTGGCTTCACTTGTTTGCTAACTGTTGGTCTAACCATTTGAGAAACCAATAAACCTTAACCAGAATCTCAGAGTTGACAAAAATAGAATCACATATAGACCTTACTAAATTTCTTATAAACAGGTTGAAGCAGCCCAGTCTTTAGTTAAGGCTCATAAATTAACTTTTGTAGTCTTATTAAGCATTCAATTTTATCGATGATGCTTCGTAAACTGTATAGTCAGTACACACTAGTATTAAACTAGAACACTTTCTAAATGAATATTATAAAAACTGTCAGTAGATAAACAATTTTGAATAAAAGTTATTCAATGCAATTCGAATATATAAGAATATATAGTACTACTATATAATGTTTTTGGGATTAGAACATCTGCAAAACAGGAAAACGCATGTGTTTGGGAAAGAAGAACAATAATGGGGCCACTCTGCCATGAGAGAATTAACAAGACAGAGAGCAGCAGGCGTGTAAGGTGTTTTAATTATTATTTTATAGTAACATTGTTAATTCAAAAATTTCAATTAAAATATAAAAAAAATAGTTTTCTTTTTTTCAAACTGTAAAAAATAAAAAATAAATGAAAAGATAGTTTCTGTTTACATTTTCCCATTCTGCTAAAACTGTACCCTTCTTTCAGCTTAGCATGCGGTTTCCCATTAAACTTAACTTTGAGTAGCTAACACTTTTCTGATTTTTATTTTCTTCCCACCAAGGAAATAAAAATCCAATCAAAGATTATTTGGTGATTGCGTCGACTTTGTGGTGAATACAATGATCTTACTGATTAGTTTTAATAATTATCATAATTGTAGGCAAAATATAAAAAGTAGCCGAGAAACAAAACAAGGTTTCCATTTGGTAACACGCATAATAGTGGAATGACGTTTTCTAATGTGATTATGCAAGATAATTTACAGTCAATAACAAATATAATATTATTTTTTAGACGAAAATGCAGGGATTTGCGTTTTTGCCTAAAAAAATATAAGTAAAATCTCATTATCCAAAAAAGTGGCTATATAGTTGTTTATGACATAAAAATTTATCATGTCCTTATGCAAATTTATCCAATCAATACTTATGTAAATTTCCATTATGCTGAATTTTTCAGCAAGATTTCATTTTGCAATTTATGTCATTATGCAATTATACGTGCTATATACCAAACAGAAAGTTAATGGTGAACTAAACTTTGCATTATCTCAAAAACACTAAAATTAAGAAATTTAATTTTATATAGTGGAAGTTGAAAAAAGAAATCCTAAACTAAATTTGTATTATATTGGAAGTTGAAAATGATTGGTTTAAGGAAAAATGGTCCCAAAAGGAAACAAGAAAAGTAGAAAAACAGAGGAAAATCAGAAAAGCCTGAGAAGAAAGTAATAATAAGATGTCCGGAATAAGAGCAGATCTGAAGGGCATGCTTGTTCTTTGTCTCCCTCCACCTTCTTCTTCTTCTCCTTGTTCTGTCTTTTCATTTTCATTTTGTTCTTTCTGTTCGCCATTTGGTCTTCCACAATCGGACCCACCATAGGAATCTTGAAATTTTGTATAAGAATCGATTTGGAGGAAGAAGAAAAGAAACAGATCAAAAAAGAGAGAGAGAGAGAGAGAGAGAGAGAGAGAGAGAGAGAGAGAGAGAGAACAATGGAGATGAAGAGAGACATTAGAGTGGAGAAGACAGTTGAGGAAGACAACATGTGTACTTCGTTGTTGACTGCAGTTGTTGTTCTCTCAATGGCTTGTCTTAAACATTTCTCTTCTGTATCGTATTTGATCGAGCAATGGCGTTCTTTGGTTTTTCTTCTACTCAACGTTGTTCTCTTAGCTGTTTACTTCACCTCGACTCGTCCTAGCTCCGGCGAGACTGATCAAGATTTCAAGACTTGTCGAGAAGGTAGATTGAGAATGATGCGTGGGAAGAAAGATAAGATTAAGAAGAAAAAGACAAGGATTGTGGAGGAGGAACCGGATTTTTCGTACCAAGATTTCTTAGTCGTTGAGCCAAAAGAAGTGATCAAGAAGTGTGTTTTAGTGGAGGAGACTAAAAGGGTTTGTCCTGAAGTTGAAGAAACTGTGAAAGATTGCTTGTTTCACAAGAAAGAAGTAGAGTTTAATGGAGAAGAAGATGAATTCGAACCAGCGCGATTATCGAATGAGGAACTAAATGAGAGAGTAGAAGCGTTTATTACTACGTTTAGACAACATTTGGTGCTTGATGCTCGAAGAGGTAGAGTTAGAGAAACTGACCAGAAGATGAGATCAAAAGACTCTAACATTAGCTTTTTAGGTCGGGAAGTCACTTGTTCGGTTTCATAAGAGTTTCTCTATAATCTTTTTTTTCTCTTAAGATTCGTTCGGTTTTGTTCGTTCTTTGGCTTCGTTTCTATTGTGAGTTTGAGCTAAATAGCTCAACGCATCTTTTTTTTTTGTTGATGTAATGTCATAAGAACACAAGACTACATATTCAAAACTTCTACATAAGAACAAAAAATTGAAACATATAATCCTCTTTTATATAAGTCAAAGTTTAAAATCTTCTATGAATGATATTGCTTCTTTAAATCCAGCCATACTTCCCAAGAATCCTCATCGCCAGGTAACCCTTTCCAATGGACCAATGCTTCCAAGACCCCTTCTGCGTTGTATCTCGTATCAAGCACCTGATCTGGTTCAACCACAAACTCATCCAATTCATATATTTTTTTTTTTTGAATGAATGTAAAATTTATTCAACCAAAAAAACCTTTTTTACAATATATGCATCCTTCTTTTGAAGTTGCTAAAAAGTTTGAAATTAAAATATATCTAGAGCTGAAGTAAATTGAAGTTGAAACATAGTCTAGCTTCTTGTGCCTAGCCAAATTCGAAGTCCATCCTTGAATTTGGTGTAGCCTGAAAGCTGGAGAGAGAGCAGCCGATTACGAATCAACCGGTCAACAAGTTTGATGAGGTGTTCCGCAGAGTTTGGATTCTCACCGTGGCGTCGTCCGTTTCGCTCAGCCCAAATGGAATGAACCGTAGCCTGGAAGACGTATCTGATAATAAAGCGAGTAGAGGACGAGAAACCACTACCTGAGAGTAGAGTTAGTATATCGTCAAATACGGTTGAGTACCGCGATTGCATCAAACCAATTCATATAACACAGTAAGCAATGGATTGACTTGATGATGATTCCCAAGAACCTTCTTAATTTGAGACACATGAAAAACATAGTGTATTTTAGAATGTTTTGGCAACTTCAACCGATAAGCTACTTTACCAATCCTTTCCAACACTTCATAAGGACCATAATATTTGGGAGCTAGCTTTTGACAAAATCTCTTAGTCACATAAGTTTGCCTATAGGGTTATAGCTTCAAAAATACCCACATGCTGGTTTCATACCCAATATCTCGTCTATGCTTATTAGCATTGTTCCTCATAAGTTGATGTACATGTAACAAATGAGCTTTCAATTTTGTAAGTATCATCTCTCTATCCTTTAACATTACTTCTAGTTCAAATGTCTAGTAGAATTTGCTTCAAACCGCAACACTTGAGGAGGGTCTCTTCCATAGACTATTTTAAATAAATCATTTTGAGTGAATTATGGAAAGAAAAATTGTAGCATAACTCGGCCCTGCAGTTCAGATACTGATGCCACTGTTGTGAGTGTGCAGATGTAAAATATCAAAAATATGTTTCAAGACATCGATTTAGGACCTCTGTTTGTCCATCAGTTTGTGGGTGGAAGACAGTGCTATATTTTAGTTGTGCTATCTGATTGCTCAAAACAATCTTTCCAAAAATGACTCAAGAAAATTCTGTCTCTATTAGACACAATAGAGGCTGGAAAGCCATGCAACTTAAAAGTCTCTTTAATAAACTGGATAGCTATCTCTGCTGCAGTAAAAGGATGCTTGAGACCCAGAAAATGCCCATATGTACTCAAGCGGTCTACTACTACCAAGTACCAAGATTGCATTCATGCCCTGAGAATTTGGAAATCCTTCTACAAAATCCAGACTTATGTATTCCCAGACTTGATTAGGAATAGGCACTGGTTGTAGCAATCCGGCCCGCTGGTGATAATGTCGAATATTTGTGCGTTTGACACACCTGACACTCTGCTACAAACTTCTATACATCCGGTAACATTCCCTCATAGTAAAAAGATTGTTGTATTCTTTTTTGAGTCTTCGACACTCCCGAATATATGCCCATCCATCTGTCCACTGTGGTATTCACTGAGTATTAAAGGTAAGAAGAATGAGGATTTTGGAATCACCAGTCTACCCTTATACCATAACTTGTCCTGTTTCACTTCATAACCCTTTTCACATTCTAACCAATCTTATTATTCTGAATCCATTACCTATATTTGTGAATCCTGCTCAATCTCCTTGTACAAATCTTGAAGTGGTCGTAAGACTGTGGGAATCGTTAAGAGGTATGCTTCTATCGTTTCCTTCATCTGTAATTTGATTTATGCTATTGCCACATTTTATATAACCAGCTGCTTGATATTTATTTCATGTATTTCACTATAAAGATATATAACTAAATATTACAAAGTTGTATAATAACCAAAAGACAAAGTCAAAATGTTTAATTAATTTATTTTACCGCTCTATAGAATACGCAATATGAAATGCTCTAGCTAGAGAACAAGAGCTGGGAGCTGGGAGGGCATGCACTCTCTCTACAATGCTTTAGCATCAACCAAATTAAGTCAGTAAATCAAAATAATGCTTACATGAATAAGATCTTTGAGATGCGAGGTGAAGTTTTCAAATTCTTGTTCGCTAGCGAAACATCATAGTGTGCAAAGATAGTTAATGTTAAAACTCAAATAACATTTTCTAAGGTGCTAACCAAAATATGCTATATTTGCCAATTTTTGCCAATAAAAGATAGAGAAACAAATTTTAAATATGAAAGTGAGAGGAGGAGAATAATAGTTGAAATAAAAACTGATAAAGAGAAAGGAAATATGAAAATGAAATTGTCTCGTAAAAGAGAGACATGATATGAACTTGTTTCACGTAAAAGTCTAAATTAAAAATGCTCTTTAGACAAATATCTTTTTTTTTTTTTTTTTTGTGTGTGATAATTTAGAGAAAATATCTTCTAACATCTAAATTACGACGTGTTTATTATTCTAATTCTAGTGGTCGATCAGTAATTTATAAAGACAGCTAAAGTCAATGATATACATCAATGACATGTTTGATATATACAAATTTAAATGATCAAATTGGCCTTCAATTATTATTATTTTTTTTCTTGTCAGAAAGTGGCCACCGGTGGATCTCTCTCTCTTGGTTACTATATAAAACGACCAGGAAGACGTGAACAATTTACTTCACATACAATTTTATAAGAAAAGAAAAAAAATACATCGAAAAATTAAATTACGTCTTCCGTTTTATGTTTTAAGTATTTCACACATATTAAAAAAAAAAATCATATTTTCGATTTTAATCATTTTGATGGAGAAAAAATAATTTGACGGCACTATTTTTGATAGAAGTATTAATTCTGCACACATCTACAAGACTTTTTTGTTATTGTTGTAACTTTAGTGGTTGTAGTATTAGACTTAGAGTAAAGAAGATGAATACTAAAAGTAGTTTGTATCACGAGAAAAGGATGAAGAGGAAAGTTTGTTGAAGATAAAATCTCGTGTTATTGATAGAAAGAGACAAAGCTCTGCTTATATACAATTGGTATACTAAGCTTACACTAAACCAAATCTAATTATGTACAATTAAGTAAACCAGAAATCAAAACCGGTATTTACATATACATATTCAATAGTCCCCCTCAAGATGAGCTGTATATGTTGATTAAGCTCATCTTGGACTTGAGATGTTCAAATTGATGAGGGAACAATGGTTTAGTGAGGATGTCAGCCACCTGATCTGCGGTTCGAACATGAAGTGTTTTGAGAAGACCCTGATCCAACTTTTCTCGAACCGTGTGGCAATCCAATTCTATGTGTTTCGTTCTTTCGTGAAACACTGGATTTGTAGCAATGTAGATCGCAGCAGTACTATCAGAGAAGAGAACTGGAACTGTAGGAGGAGCCACTCTCAACTCTTTAAGCAAAGTATGCAACCAAACCATTTCACAAGAAGCCAAAGCAAGAGCTCGATATTCTGCTTCAGCAGAAGAGCGAGAAACAGTCGGTTGCTTCTTGGACCTCCATGAAATCAAAGATGAACCAAGAAACATACTGAATCCAGTTGTAGAACGTCTACTATCTCGACAAGACGCCCAATCCGAATCAGCAAAACCAGTAAGACGAAGGTCATCAGAGGCAGAGTAAAACAAACCTTGTCCAACAGTGCCTTTAATATATTGAAGAACTCTGTATACAGCGACAAGGTGAGATGTGCGTGGAGCTGATGAAAATTGGCAGAGCTTGTTGACAGCAAAAGTGATGTCAGGACGAGTGATGGTAAGATACATCAACTTCCCCACAATGCGTCTATACAATTCTCTGTCTTCTATGAGATCACCATCTTCCTTTGACAGTTTCAAATTTGGAATCATTGGAACTGTAGATGGTTTACATCCCAATGTGCCAGTAGAACTAAGAAGCTCCAAAGCATACTTTCGCTGACACAGAGAAATGCCTTCAGTAGTTCTAGCAATTTCTAATCCCAAGAAATACTTCAGAGGACCAAGATCCCGAAGTTTGAAGCAATCTGCCAAGTCCTGAGTTAATTGAGCAGCAGCTTTATCACTTGTACTAGCAATGACAATGTCATCTACATAGACAAGCACTACCACAAAATCATCATCTGTACTCTTAACAAACATTGTATGATCACCATGAGCCTTTATGAAGCCAAAATGCAACAGACAACCAGAAAACTTCTTGAACCATTGTCTAGAAGCCTGTTTAAGGCCATAAATTGATCTCTTGAGGCGACAGACAGCATTTGGAGGCAAAGAGTCCCCCTGTCTAGCAGCATAACCTTCAGGCAATTTCATAAAAATCTCCTCTTCTAACTCGCCATTGAGAAAAGCATTGGAGATATCAAGCTGAGTAAGAGACCATTTCTTGGAAGCAGAAACCTTTAACAATAATTTCACTGTCGCCATCTTAGCAACCGGTGAGAAAGTATCCGTATAATCCAAACCTTCCTTCTGAGTATATCCTTTAGCAACCAACCGTGCTTTATATCTCTCAAGACTACCATCTGCATGAAATTTCAGAGTAAAAACCCATTTACACCCAACAGCCTTCTTCCCTGGTGGCAGAGAAGTCACTTCCCATGTATCTGTAGACTCCATGGCCCCAATTTCCTTATCAACAGCTTCACACCATTCCTTAGATTTCTGAGCCTCAGAGTAAGAATTAGGAATAGGTATCTTTGTAATGCTATTGATGTAAGCAAGGTGAGATGGAGAAATTTTAGAGTATGAAAGAGAATCTGAGATAGGATGTTGAGTTGTGTTTTGTGTAGAATAGCAATGATAATCCTGTAAATGATTAGGAGGTTTGCGTATTCTAGAAGAAATTTCTGGTGGTAGGGATGAATTAGAGAGAGAAGGAGAAGGAATGTCATTACCTGAGGACTCAGAACCTGTTGGTGTGAAGAAATCCAAATCAGTCTCTGATGCAGCCTTGTTTACCAGAGGAAAAACCTCTTCATGGAAGATAACATGCCTGGAGACAAAAACTCTGTTAGTTTCCAAATCCAATAGCTTGTAACCTTTGATGCCAGCTGGATAACCCAAGAAAATACAAGCCCTGGAGCGAGCCTGAAACTTATGTCTCTGATGAGGTGAAGTAGACCCGTAACAAAGACAACCAAAAGTCTTGAGTTGACTGTAATCTGGCACCTTCTCAGTAAGAACTTCATATGGAGACTTGTTTGAAAGAAGCTGTGAAGGAGTCCTATTGATAAGGAACACAGCAGTCAAAACACAGTCACCCCAGTATTGAAGAGGGACCTGAGATTGGAAGAAGAGAGCTCTGGCAACGTTTAAAATGTGCTGGTGTTTTCGTTCTACCACTGAGTTTTGTTCTGGGGTTTCAGGACAAGAGTGATACGAAACTATACCTTTTTCTTGGAAGAAATTAGCAAATTTTAATTCCGGAGCATTATCTGATCTTACTGATTTCACTTTGACTTTATACTGATTCTCAACCATAGCAACAAAACCTGGAAATACTGTGAGGACTTCACTTTTAGTTTTGAGAAGGTAAATCCAAACTGCTCTAGAGTGATCATCAACAATGGTCAAAAAATACTTATAACCATCCATTGTTTCCACTGAGAAAGGTCCCCAAATATCAATATGCAACAGCTCAAAATTTGTATTACAAATATTGTTTGGAGATGGAAAAGACAACTTTCTCTGTTTTGCCAAATGACAAACATGACAGTATGCTGATCCCTTATTCTTATGCTTTGTAGTTCCCAAAACTTCTGAAATTACATCCAATCTTGAAAAGGAAGGATGTCCAAGTCTCTTGTGCCATACACCGACATCCACAATTGCGTTTGCTGAGATTGGTGAAGCTGCAGCATGTCCAGTGTCCAGCACATAGAGTTTTCCCACTCGCCTACCTTTTCCAATCATCAACCCCCTG
>OVBW01000707.1:3141-19479 GCA_900406355.1 Erysimum pusillum | reverse complement strand
ACTTTAAATACACCACTAGATTTCATTCATCGAATTTGGAACTTTACTTTTAAAACTTAAAAGTTTTGACTTATTTCCCTTTGCGAAAGTAAAAATAATCTAGTTGGTATTTGAAGATAACTACTTTCTTTCTATACAAGTTTTGCTTCCACACTAAAAGGAGAAGTCTTTTTTTTTTAACACTGAAATGTTCAAACCAACAGAGGCCTCAATGAGGTACAAAACATCAAAAGAAACGAAAAGAACCACCAATAGGTGTTACAGAGAACTCTTAGACGAGTAAGAGGAGAGTAATGGAAGGGAACTAAGCTTCCGACATGATAATTTGCTGGAGCCAAGAGGGACTATTCCTTGCAATGTACGATTGATAGCGGTGATCTTGAGTGACGCTTTTAGCAATAGCCAGGGCAGGCTGATTACCAGAATCTGAGACGTGTTCNNGCTTTTAGCAATAGCCAGGGCAGGCTGATTACCAGAATCTGAGACGTGTTCAAAAGACCATTCTTGAAAGTCACCAAGCATCTCCAGAATTTTAATGATGAGCGAATAAAGGGAGGGAAAAACACACGGCTTCAGAAAGGCCTCCCTAACTGGTACTGAAGAAGCTTGGAATATGACTCTAGTCACACGCATATTCCTCAGGGAATCAATGGCCCAATAGAAGCTCAGAAGATCGTTTTCAAGGGACGATGATATTTGTGAGTAAGACCTGCGGCTGTGAAAGACAGTAGCCCCCATGTGGTTTCGAGCAATCCATGACACACCACTATTTGAACTCTCATTGATCCAAGAGGATCCTATGTTGCATTTCAGAACATCAAAGGGAGGCTTTGACCATTTTTTCACAGGCATTGTAAGCTGTTGATCATCAGACTTCTCGTTCAGCTCAGACCATGTTACAAACTCTTCTCCACTTCGCTCAACTATCTGTGATGCTTCAATGCGAGTTTGTTCAAAACATAATTCATTACGAGCTTTCCAAATATGCCACAAAATCCAAGGAAAGGCTTTAGCGCGATTTTGTTGACATTGCTCTGAGGAGGCTGAAGAAACCAGGAAGTGGAGATTGAGGAAGACCGACGTGGGAGAGAAACCAGCTGGTGGGAGAGGAACTGCAGATTTCATCCAAACCTCTCGAGCAAACCTGCAATTGAACAACATATGACAGATCGATTCCTCTGCTTCTCCACAGCGCAGACAAGTCGCATCAACCGGAATGTTACGCGATCTTAATCTTTCTTTTACAGCTAAGGCACCCGAGAGAGCTCTCCACATGAAATGTTTCAACTTAGGAGTAGTCCTAGTTTTCCAAATCTTAGACCAGAGAAATTTCTCAATGGGAGATAAAGAGGGGGAAACAGGGGATTGAGTACTCTGAAGTAAACCAAGGAACTGGTTGCCAGATCGAGTTGTGTATGAACCATTCTTCGAGAGGCCCCATATCATCTTATCTTCTCTATGACGATGTATTTTAGTGCTTAAAACTATAGCCGCATCTGCATCAGTAAATAGCTGTCGAACAAGAGATACATTCCAAGCCTTCGAGACCGGATCGATGAGCTGATTCACTCTCATAGAGAGATCCACAACTGCATCTTGGCGATAGTTTGGAGGCCGAGGGCAACCGTCAAGAACCCAATTATCCACCCATACCCTAATATTAGAGCCATTCCCCACTGAGTGTAATAATCCTTGCTTTAATAGGTCTCTGCCATGAAGTATGCTTCTCCAAGCATAAGAAGGCCGAGAGCCAGGACCACTATCCAAAAGAGATCCATTCCCAAAATATCTATGTTTTAGGATCTGTGCTAAGAGAGAAGACGGGTTACTCCATATTCTCCAAGCTTGTTTCCCCAACAAAGCTTGGTTAAACTTAGAAATATCATGGAAACCCAAACCTCCATCACATTTAGGTTTGCATAACTTCTGCCACGCAACCCATGGTATTTTCTTTCTGTTATCACCGGTGCTCCACCAAAACGTCGTCATTGCAGAGGTTAGTTTGGAGCAGACATCCTTAGGCAACTTAAAACAGGACATCGCATACACAGGTAATGCTAGGGCCACAGATTTGAGAAGAATTTCCTTCCCACCATGCGACAAGGCCTTTGCAAACCAGCCTGTGAGACGTCCTTGTAGTTTTTCCTGAAGAAACTCAAGTAATTTCCTCTTAGATCCACTAAAGCATTCCGGTAAACCCAAATAAGTTCCTTCACCTCCCTCTTTATCAATGCCCAATACACGTTTTACCTCTGATTTGGTTGATTCTGCAACTCTTGATCCAAAAATAACAGAGGATTTAATCTTGCTGATCATCTGGCCTGAGGCTTCTTCGTACAGCTGAAGGCACCTATTAATCTCAGAGGCTTCGTCAGAATTAGCTCTACACATCAGAAGACTGTCGTCCGCAAAAAGCAGATGGTGGACAGCCGGGCCTGAACTAGAGATGTTGATACCATGTAGTCGACCTGAGAGCTCAGAATGGTTCAAGCAGCTAACTAGAGCCTCCGCACATAGTATGAACAAAAACGGAGATAAGGGATCTCCTTGGCGAATACCTCTCTCCGGTCTAATAAAACCATGAGATCTACCATTGAGTAAGATAGAATAAGAGACCGTGGAGACACAAGCCATAATCCAATTGACCCATACACGATCAAAGCCAAGCCTCTCTAATAAGACCTCAAGAAAGCACCATTCAACACGATCATATGCCTTAGACATATCTGTCTTGATTGCCATGAATTCCTCAGAAACCCTAGTATTCGTCCTTAAACCATGAATCATTTCATGAGCAATAAGGATATTGTCGGAGATCAACCGTCCCGATACGAAGGCACCTTGTGTTTCCGAGACTAAATTGGGTAGGATCCGTTTGAGACGATCGCACAAGATCTTAGACACAATCTTGTATTGAACGGAACATAAGCTTATGGGGCGCATATCTTGCATCTTCGACGGTTTAGGAATCTTTGGAATAAGGCTTAGTTGTGTGTGATTCCACCCATCAGGGAGAATCGCAGACTGGAAGAAACTCTGAATCTCTCTAATGACAGAGGGGCCCACAATAGGCCAGTAACGTTGATAAAAGACACCAGTTAGACCATCCTCCCCTGGGGCACTTGATCCCTTGATACTGAAAGCCGCCTTTTTGATTTCTTCTTCTCGAATTGGTGCTATCAACATAGAATTCATCTCCGAGGTAACCCTAGTGTTAAAACCTTGAAAGATGGAGTCTAAATCATGAGGATTAGAACTCATGAAGAGATCTCGGAAGTAATCCACAGCAATATGTCCCTATGAGCCTTCCGCGAAGTGTTCCACTCCATTAGCATCGAGTAGCATAAGTACTCTGTTTTGAAGTTTTTTGCCTTTAACACTATTATGGAAAAAGCTTGTGTTAAGATCACCAGAACGGAGCCATTCCTCCCTGCATTTCTGTTTCCAAAAGGATTCTTCCTCCTTGAGAGCCCTAGCCAACTCAAATTTAAGTCGCTGCATCGTGAAATGATCAGGATGACTCTTACTTATTTCCGATTCTAGAGAAACTTGCAGGCGAGTAATCTTGTCCTTTGAATTGATGTCAGATCTCTTCTTCCAATTTGCCATCTCTTTTCTACATCTGTTAATCCTATCCATCAAACAAGACTCAGTGCCTTCTGCTGCAGTCCAACCCAGCTTGACAATATCTTCAAAGCCAGCCTTTGAGATCATTCGTCGATCAAAATAGAAACGTCCTTTAGCTTGATCATCTCTTTCACACGTGAAGCAGACACGTATCGGGCGGTGATCTGAGGCCCACAGAGCAAGGTATTCATTGTTGGCACGAGGGAACAAGTTAAACCATTCGTCATAAAAATGGCAAAAAATTACTACTAGTTTTTTTTGGCAATAGAGAGGATAAGAAATAAANAAACGAGAATATAGGATTATTACAAAGATTATGACAGTAATCTCAATCACACTCAAATTTACAAAAGACAGTGCACACAAAAAAAGAGCCTAATTCTAGCAAGATGGACGTTGAAAGATATCAAGGAGAAACAGACAAACAAACAAAAAAAAAAAAACCCATGTAGGGAGATGGTAAATTACCAGAAAGATCTAGATTTTTTATTAGAAGAAAGAGGAGGAGGATGAGTTAAAGTAGTACTCGTGATCTGTGGGACAGTGAAGCCACCATCATCATACCATCTCTTGTTGTTCTGTCCTTGTTTCATGTTTTGTATTGGAGCATAAGACACTACTTCTGGTGATGTTTCTTTGTTGTACATCCCAAACTGTATATTGTTGTCTTGAGAAAAGTAGTGATTAGGGTATGAAGAAGGAAGAGTTTGTGGAATCTGAGGGACCCAAATCCCCAAATTCTTTGAAGGAAGTGACACTGTATTGTTGTTGTTGTTTCTCTTAGTGCTGTCATGTTCTGCTTCCATATATGGTAACACTCCATCATCATCATCACCGCTCTGCAATCACACAAAAGATAACCCACAAGAGAAGGAACTCTTTTTTTCAAAAATTTATACAACAACCTAAATAGGATAAGACTAATCCACATCTAATAAAGTTTGTTACTTTTTCTATATATGAAAATTAGATCTGAAATGATATGATACTAAGAAAGCAGAGGAAATGAAATTTCAATCTCCTAAAGGGTCATTTGAAGTTACTAATAAAGGATCAAATCTTGATGACCAACAATACTTGGATCTTTATTGATTAGAGAGAATTAATAAAAACAAACCTTGGAGAATCCAAAAGTAGGAAGAGAGGAATCGAGAAAATCCTCAACGTGCCAACCAGGTAACGTATCGATCAAATACTCTGAGATCGTGCTTGTGGATCCCCATTGATTCACGGCCGCATCGGCACCGCTGATCTTTGAAAGAGATTGGATCTTGGAGTTGTTGTTGCTCTGCGTCAGAGAAGCTGAGAGAGGTTTCTTGAGAGGAGGATTAGAGACTGATGATCCAGGGACAGAGCAATCTTGGTTGCTTGAAGTAGAAGAAGCTTCAGAAGTGGGTTTGTAAACAGAGGAAGCCGCAGAGAGCTTAACCCCTGTGAGAAGAAACCTATCGTGTTTCTTCGTGTGTTCGTTTGCAGCGTGGATCGATGAATCACAATCTTTGCATAAAATAGCTCTATCTTGTTGACAAAACAGCAAAGCTTTTTTATCCTAAAATCAAAAACAAAAAAAAAACTCTCAGATCGGGAATCAACGGAATTAGACAAANNNNAAACCCATGTCCGAAGTAAGAAAGAGACCTGACAGATGTCGCAGAGAGGAGAGGAGTTATTGGAGGAAGAAGGATAAAGGAGAGAGAAACGGAGATGTTTAGAGGCGAGTTTGTTAGCGTGGTGGACTCGCTGGTCACAGCCACCGCAGAGAGACGCTTCGTCCGCGGTGCAAAACACCGACGCTTCTTCTTTGTCGCAGACGTCGCACCTGATCTTCATCGATCAATCTGACTAAGAGAGAGAGAGAGAGACGTAGTTGAAAAGGATAGGAGAGAAGTTGTGAGATTTTATGGAGTTTGTTGTGTTTAGAATATGGAGTAATGTATGAGGGTACTTTTGTAATATCATCATCACCTTCTTCTTTCTTTCTTTTCTCTTCTCAATCATAATATCTCTTTTTCTTTTTCCTTCTCTATAAAATTATTTCTTGTTTTTATATGAGATGTCCATGAAGTAACCTTCAAAAAGAGGAAAAAGAACTTGTAATTATTACTTGGTTAGATTCATAAAACACAACAAGATAATGAGAGCTTGACTAAGATTGCCCATGAATAGTGTGGTTACTCCTGATTGAGTCATTGTATATATTGAAATAAAGTAATTAGTGTATTAGATTAGTTGATGCGCATTCAAAAACAATATTAGAAACTTTAATTGTAACAAAGTAACCTTCCGATCTGTTTAATCCTCCTTCTTAATTGTTTACAACTTGGAGTAGTAGATAGTAGATGACTATGTTTACATAATGAAACTAAAATTTTTTGAAAAAAAACTTACTCCTAAACAATTATTATTGACTTGCATCGCATGTAAATATTAGTATTTCTTATACATATTTACTTTTAGATTGACTATTTATTTTTTTTTTTTATTTTTTTTTTTGGTCACGACTTTTAGATTGACTAATTTAACTTAAGAAATTTGAACAATANGCATGTAAATATTAGTATTTCTTATACATATTTACTTTTAGATTGACTATTTATTTTTTTTTTTTATTTTTTTTTTTGGTCACGACTTTTAGATTGACTAATTTAACTTAAGAAATTTGAACAATAAAAGTCCAAAACTGTACTTTTTCTAATATCTTCTTTCTAAAACAAAAAAAAACTTTAATATCAGTGTATACAATATGTCAAAGCAATTACATAAAAATTAAGAAAATCGATAACTTAAATAATATTTTTAAAACATGGGTAGTATAATAAAAATACGTGTAATATTTATTTCCTCATCCCTAACAAGATAGTATATAAAGATGTAAAATTACCTTAGATCTTATCATAGTTTTGGTATGAGATATGTAACATATTTTTTCAAAATGAAAACAAATTTTAAGTCGAATCGATTCATATATATTATATATTGAGAGTCCTAACAGTTCAAATAATCATGCTTATATTTAATATTAATATATATATGTATAAATTATATATTAACAAAAACCCTGCATGTGTAGCAATAAGTAGCATCATTGATATAGAATGAAGATAATGCTACCCTGTTTTTTACCATGAATTGTCTCCCAGAAGATATGAAATAGCAGATTCAACAATAATACATCAAGGAGAAACTGCGAATTGAGTTTCTTAGCCGATTGATCTCTTGTTTATTCAAACTCCATATAGTATAGTCATTTAGTTCATACAAGCATGCACCAACGCCAGATAGAGGATGAGATTAAACATAGCTATAATTCCAGCTACTGTATATGAATATCAAATTGTTATATGTTTGCAAGACTATTGTGTTATCTTTGGTTAGAAGATTTATAGTGGAAGCTAAGCCCGAAGAATTTTGCATTGGAAGTGGATGGTACGTTGTGAAGCGCGGGTATCGAACCAAGTTGACTAGTGGGGTGTTTCCTTTACATAAATAATTGAACTAATAAAATATGTCTCAGTGGTTACCTTTTATGATAACTAGAATCACCTTTTCTATAATCTTTTTATTTTTCGTTTGCTATTATTTTCTAGCTATCTTGAGTTCTGAAAGATTATTCATCATACAAAATTAAAAACTAAGATGTCCAATAGCGGTTATAAATTTTATTAGTTATACATTTTTTCGGTTGATAAAAAAAGTTTGGTTTAGATACAGATTCTTAGCTACAAATGTTATTATAGTCTTAAAAAGTTTCGATAAATTCTTTTGTTTCTTTTCTGGTTCAGTTTCAATTATACAGCTTCTTAAAAAAAAATCCAAGTGTAGTGGTTTATTTTGTCAAACAGGGTTTTCAAATTAATATTCTGATACTATTTGGTTAAAACCTGATTTGACATCCGAACCTATTCGAAAGTGTAAAACCTTATGATCAAATCTTTAATTGGTTTATAAGAAGATATTAATGATTCGTATAGATATTATAAGGATAAGTTTCAAAATCTAGAACCACTATCAAGTAACAACCAAAAAATTAAAAAGTTCTTTTTCAGGAGTGAAATCTAGTAGAACGGTATCTCGTAAATTACTAAATTATAATCCTGAAAAAGCAGTGTATGAAAGAATAAAAGATTCGCCAATTGACTAAAGGCGTATGCTTAAAGAAACTTTAAACCCATATACAGAAGCCTGCCAAGTATCATACTAATTTTTTTTTTTTAAATGGATAGTATTATAGGTTTCCTATAGATTTATAAAGGTTAAAAAATCCATCTATGGCTCATAGCTCTTAATTTTTTTATATTTTTTTAGGAGTCCTTATAGAAATACCCTCGTGTCCTTCACCTCCTTCACCGCGATTATCTTTATTATCTAAAGTTTTGTTTGCTATATCAGTCAAGTTAATGTAATGTAGTTGTTAAAAAAGTCTATAATTAAGAATTTTTGCTAATCAGGATCTTACAGTAACTTGTATGATACACAGATATGTTGAATCGAGATGCAGTGCAGCATGAGTGAAAATTTATTAAAATCGATAGCTATTGTTTTGTACAGAGCACGTAAAAAGCTAACCAAGTGCCTTTGGCCTAGTGGTAAAGGGGCTCCAGCTGGAGCTTCCGCCCTGGGTTCGAATCCCTTTGGACNAGTAACTTGTATGATACACAGATATGTTGAATCGAGATGCAGTGCAGCATGAGTGAAAATTTATTAAAATCGATAGCTATTGTTTTGTACAGAGCACGTAAAAAGCTAACCAAGTGCCTTTGGCCTAGTGGTAAAGGGGCTCCAGCTGGAGCTTCCGCCCTGAGTTCGAATCCCTTTGGACACTNAAAGCTACAGATATTTTGCTAATTAAAATAAAATAATACAGCCTCCATGTGAACAGCGTCTAACGCAAGATTACTTTAATTATTAGTCGCTTTTTTTTTTTTGGGTCAAATAATTAATACTAGCTTACTATTAAACTTTCTGGTGTGAGCTAGGGAACAAATGGGTCCCACTATCATAGTCTCATGAACTATATTTAGCAAGTGGATAATCATACGATCACCACAACATTAAAATTGGGTCAAAATCAATTATTTGTTATTTTAGGAAGGCTGGAAGATGTAATAATTCATAAGAACTAGCTGAAATTAGGTATTCAACACTGAAACTAATTACAACCGATAAGACTTTGATGTTTAAGAAGTTGAATGTCAAAAAAAGAAAAAGACTTTGATGTAATGATGTTAGTCCCAAAAAACGGAAGAAGGGATGGGCAAAGAAGGGAGACAACACGTGGCTCGTTTGGTCCGTCGTGTCCCTCGTACGTTGTTCGAAGCTCCACACTTAAACTCCGACTAGGTCAGGTCATCACCTCCTTAACTTTTAATTTTATTTTACACACTTTCATGGAGTATTTGTTTGGTCTAAAAAATCTTTTCGACAAAATAATTTCGCGATTATAGACAATTAATAAGTTATTAGTATTAAAGTATTAGAATAAAAATAAGGGAATTAGTTGGATCGGAATGGGCAGAAGATGGGGAGGACAANAGACAATTAATAAGTTATTAGTATTAAAGTATTAGAATAAAAATAAGGGAATAGTTGGATCGGAATGGGCAGAAGATGGGGAGGACAATATCGATTATCGAAACCTCTCGGCTCTTAATTAAATATTTTATTAAGCGAATTTATTGATTTTATTGGACCACTCTCACTCTAGGAGTTTTCATTAATTTAACGTATATATGAATATGGCCCCACATTATTTGACATACTTTCTTGAAGGATGAATCGAAAACAGGGACCATTAAAATTTTTAAATTATGAGAAACCAACTTCCTAACGTCATAAAAAAAAAAATATTATAGAGAAGGACATATAGTTTTATTCTGTATACTAGTGTCGTTCCACATAATCATTTTAATTCTAATCCGTACTATATAAAGTGTTGCTTAAAAAGTTAAAAGCAAATACGTAATGGCTTACGCCAATAGTCTAAACCGAGGAAAGTGTCCATCACAAGTCACAAATGAATTTTTACATAATTATAAAAAACATTTTAGTAATAAAAACGAAGATTTATCGT
The DNA here is from genome assembly GCA_900406355.1 of Erysimum pusillum. Classification (NCBI taxonomy): domain Eukaryota; kingdom Viridiplantae; phylum Streptophyta; class Magnoliopsida; order Brassicales; family Brassicaceae; genus Erysimum; species Erysimum pusillum. The sequence goes on along the minus strand of OVBW01000707.1, from coordinate 9,782 downwards.
TTATGATAAGCACACGTAAACAATCTTATCCGTATCACATTGCTTATGAGAAATGGTTCAATCTATATCACGTCAAAATCTTAAAATGGTTAGAAAAAGAAAAGAAGTTCACATTACCTAAAAAATAATAAATGGAGTTTGAAACAAAAAAACTCGAGGAAAAAAATATATAGTTTAGAGAAACATATTTTCTTCATATGTTTTGTAGAGTGGTAATGGCACAGAAATATCTTTACATCGTCGTGGGACTACTAGTATATAATAATTTATATAAATCAGACGGGGTGTTTGTATATTACCTCAAAAACAAAAANTAGTTTAGAGAAACATATTTTCTTCATATGTTTTGTAGAGTGGTAATGGCACTGCTAATTCACAGAAATATCTTTACATCGTCGTGGGACTACTAGTATATAATAATTTATATAAATCAGACGGGGTGTTTGTATATTACCTCAAAAACAAAAATTGGCCATTCAATCACCATCTTTCAAATCCACGTTACTGCCCATTCTTTTTATCAATTCACCACAGAGATCCCCTCATCGAATTGGTTCAGATTTTGTATTTCTCTCCTTTTTTTATTTCACTGTCTGTTGACTATATTTCACGATGACTAATAAAAGAAAAAACATTTAAGAGAAACCAACTTTCAAAACACCCATATATATTTATGATTTTATTTGTGAATTCCATCTAAATATTTTTGTGACTGCTTTCTCATTTGTCTCGAATATGAACAACTTCTTTCACATCTACAAAAAAGTTTGGAAAGGAATTGATCATTTTCGGTTTCTTGATCATAACATTGAAATAGAAGTGAACAAAGAAAGAAACAAAGACTTGCAAACTAAATTAATTACCTAGATTAAGCAACTGGTTTTGAGACTGATAACTTCTCCTTCATCAGTTCATCTAAATCGGAACTTCCCAAAATTTTTGATTTCAAAACACTTGTCTTGCTTCAACTTTATTAGAGCCTAATTCCATAGAAATTCAATAAAACTCACACTTAAAAANTTAGAGCCTAATTCCATAGAAATTCAATAAAACTCTATCCTTCAAAACGTATAAAGATCAATATATAGACGTTACTATAGTGAATGACGTCATCACGTGTCATCCAAAGACTGGATCACCTCTCTCTCTTCCAAGTAACACATGAAATGTTGAAAAAGTTTTTAGCTCAATTGAATCGATTCATTGCTCTAAATAAGCATCTCAAGAAGATTCAATAACCTTTGGTTTGTTGATGTAATGCTTAGAGCTGAGCTTCCAGATAGAAGAGCAAAAGCTCCATAAGAAGCGATGTTGCGGTTCATGTAAGATTCAACACTCTGCTCTAATCTCATTATCATTTGCGCCATTTCCTCGTCTCGATATTTTCAAGCTACGTATACGTACACACAAATAATATATAGCTNAAGATTCAATAACCTTTGGTTTGTTGATGTAATGCTTAGAGCTGAGCTTCCATATAGAAGAGCAAAAGCTCCATAAGAAGCGATGTTGCGGTTCATGTAAGATTCAACACTCTGCTCTAATCTCATTATCATTTGCGCCACTTCCTTGTCTCGATATTTTCAAGCTACGTATACGTACACACAAATAATATATAGCTTTTTTTTTGCGCTAAATTAGAGACAACAAATGGCAAAATTACAGTTTGAGAGACAACTTATTATATAGATATACAGTATCTTCCAACTTGTACCGATCTTGACTAACGGTTCAAGATCCATTTCAAGAATCTGGTTGGTTAAAGAAAAAACAGTCTCAGTAAACTTAACCAAAAAAGAAAAAACTATACTTTTACACTGACTTGTAAGAGTTTATGTACCATAGATTCGACATTTTAAAAGGTAATCATTGAAACGATATTAAAAACACAAATTTATTTTTTTACCCATAAACGAAAGAAATTTTTATTAAATTTCCAGAGAATCGGCTACACAATATTATTTCTCTAAAATTAGCGTTTTTACTTTTTAGCTGGTTAAAAATTAGTTCTCATATTATTACTGTTTAATTATGATTTCTTTTGAAAACTAATGGGCTTTACAGCTAGGCCCATCAGTGATGCCCACAGGATAATATATTACCACTAACGCCCAAACTTGGGCGGTCGGAGGCCAAGTCCGCAATGAATTTCATACAATTATTGAATATATTGATGCACGAATAATAGTTTTGGTTTACAAATACATAGAACCACTAATTTAATTTCCATCGATCAAATTAAATATGCCAACTCACTTACTAATTCTGAAACTAGAGTGCTAAAGATTCGTGGATAGTCTACAAATAATAATAATTTTTTTATATAAAATATAAACGTATTTTTACATGTGACTATGTGAGCTATATATATAATATGTAGATATATATACACATATATAAGGATTGTGAAGAAATGGTGGTGGTCACGTGACAAGAAGTCTCTGTAACCTTCGTGGAGACCACAACGCTGTCTTTTCTTCGGCCGGTCTTCTCCTTAAAAGGCATATATAGACCTATTATATTATACGTTTTCTATATACTTAGATGCTTACTGAACATTAGTATTTATATAATTATATATACACACACATTGATACATAGCTAATGTGAAGCATGTGCATGGATGTGAAGACGGGCCCCACGGGCTTTATGAGGCCCATAAAGCTAATGGAGGGGGACCACGTGGCAAGGGGCTATTGCCTACAAGTGGAGGATCCTAAGAAAGTAAAGTACGTATAAGTTTGATCTCGTGATCGTACGTACTGTTTCTACTATTGGCATGCAGTGTTCGTCGCCTAGGGTTTCAGAATTAGACTTCCTTATTATACTTACCATGTCATGTATTCCACCACAGTACAATCACATCACCTTATATTGTTCTTTTATATATAGATACATAGGAAGGGGAAATCGTATGAAGTGGGTGAATGCTCGCGAATTACGATATGAAATGTGTTCGTAGGTAGGATAGTAGAACCCTTGTAAAACCAGAAATATTAGAAGTATTGGTCGCGTGTATTCGTATAATGCGTATATAATACATTAGATAAAGTTTATGCTCAACGCTGTAAATCGAATATCTTAGCTTTAGGAAGACGCTTTGCGTCACTTCCTTCCTTTTTTTACCAACAAGACAAAACCCGTTTTTGGCGGAAAGAGCATAGTTATAACTTAGCTTTAAGCAAAAATGATGGTCACAAAGGCATAATGGAGAAATTTTATTGTTTTCCTAATAGTAATCTCCTATATTATAATTACGAAATGTTTGTGGTAAAAAAAGTTGACGTGACGCACCACATCAATTTTCAGAGTTTTATTTTTGAATAATGACATTGATTTTGGAGATATTACGAATTTTCTGTTAGAAACAGTTAATTAAATAAATAACATATGTATTGGCTTGGTTAAATGATATGTCTCTTAGTTTAACCAAAATTTTAACATTGCATATATTTAGATTAGGTCTAATTCAAGATTAGCTGCAAGAGACGGCACAATCACAACAACACCTAACGCAGTACAGGGTTAGTCTCTCTATGATATCAAGACAAGCTACATCTTCGAGACATGCTGCAACGTTGGTTCCAGGCTATGGGAATTGCAGTTGACATCGGGAACTAGAGTTTCATGTCCCTCTTGTTCGTTTGGCTTTTACGAATGTCTCTGTTTTCAGTTTTCATCTGTTTTGTTCATCCCACTTGCTTCTTCATTGTAAATAAGTCACATTCTTTTTATTAATGAATAGCAACATTTGATCAAAAATAAAATTAGTTACGCTATATATTAATATGATAATATCGATCATATGAGATTCGTTTTAAATTATAAATTGTAGAGGCTAAATTTTTACTAATGTCGTGAAGATCTAATGACCAGTTTAGATGCTAAATATTTCAGACATGTATATATTCGCTTTCCCTAAACTATTTATCTTTTGTTATTTTGTTTTGTCGTCTTCGTTTGTTCTAGATAAAAAAAAAGACAAAATTATAAATACTCAAAATTTTTGATCATAGCTAGTGACGNATTTATCTTTTGTTATTTTGTTTTGTCGTCTTCGTTTGTTCTAGATAAAAAAAAAGACAAAATTATAAATACTCAAAATTTTTGATCATAGTGACGTTGCAATTGCAACGGTGGAAAACGCTAATTACTCTCACACTAAAAAAGGAATTGTTCTAATTTTTTTTGTACTTTCATTTTTCTTACTTTAGATCGTTTTCTTAAATTTTGATTTGGAGTTAAATCTTAAATTCCTAACCTAACATTAGTATAGTAGTTACTTAAAAAAGTCTGGACTTAAAAAACTTTTAAAACCAGCGTACGTCAAAAAAAAAATATTCAGCGTATTAGATAATACATATAAATCACTGAGAAGACTGTCGGGAAAATACTAGTGAGTAGAATGATTGACTAGGATATATATAAAGAGGGAGGAGAGAGAGATAGATTCAGCAAGAAGAAAGTTGAGCACAAGGCTCGAGAGTGAAAGACAACAACTAAATAATAATTGGACTATTGGAGCTAACTTAGTCTTGATTTTTTTCCTTCCTAAGATGACCTTTTCTTCTTCACTCTGTGTCTGACTTGTGGGAGGTGACAAAATCATAAAATGTTTAATAATTAATTATAACATCTTAGAACACCTCGGCTGAAAAAAAAAATATTTTTTCGGTAAATATGTGAAGAAAAAACATCTTATTATCACTTCTGCTAACCATTTNATGTTTAATAATTAATTATAACATCTTAGAACACCTCGGCTGAAAAAAAAAAAACTTTTTTTCGGTAAATATGTGAAGAAAAAACATCTTATTATCACTTCTGCTAACCATTTTAATGCACACAATCTGATACTATTAAATATTAATTTCCGTCACAAGGATTTACGGCTGAATAATGGTTAGACGTTTTGTTGTTATTAGTTAAAACTGTATCATTTTTACGGTGGATTGAAGCTTTACTCTCTGAAGAGTATACACATTTTTATTATAAATCAAATTAAATAGATACATTTGATGTATCCTTTTTAAAAGAATGATAATTTTTGTGGTATTTTTAGAAAGAAAGAAGAATGTTGGATGACAATGTTAATCATTTGAACATGTTGTATAAGCTTTTTTTGCTAAGACTTGTTGTATAACTTCATTGCCTACGCATGACTACATATAGCTTTTTTTGTTGTTTGTAGATTTAATTAAAATAACATAAATATATTATATATTTAAGACATAATTGGAAAACATGCATCTATATCAAACGTGAATGAGTTATGTCCGTCTCAACAATATATTCCGCCCTGNATATAGCTTTTTTTGTTGTTTGTAGATTTAATTAAAATAACATAAATATATTTAAGACATAATTGGAAAACATGCATCTATATCAAACGTGAATGAGTTATGTCCGTCTCAACAATATATTCCGCCTCTTAAGAGAAATATCATCCATCAAGAAGTAATATGCTAGAAACCCGTAAAAATGTCAAAAAATTTAAAGAAATATTTCAATAATATTAGCCAAAGGAAAAATAAAGTAAAGAAGAAAGACAAAAGGGACATTAGGCAACTAGTTTAATCATGAAGATCCCAAGTCATCAAAGTTAGGAGCTTCTTGGTTTTCTATTAAATGAAAAGGTATTAAGTAATTACATTTACAAATAAAGACAAAATAGTGATTTAGTCAACAAGAAATTCTAAAATACAAAAGACTCATGTCTCGGGCCCCTAAATACGATAAATTCTTCTTTTTTTTTGGTAACTAATACGTACGATCAACCTTTTTATAGATATATACACATAAAATTGTGTTTAGTAGGGCTAAATATAAATTTGNTAAATACGATAAATTCTTCTTTTTTTTTGGTAACTAATACGTACGATCAACCGTTTTATAGATATATATACACATAAAATTGTGTTTAGTAGGGCTAAATATAAATTTATGTATTATGTTAAGAAAATTATCTTTTTTTCCTAGACACAATTCATGTTTGGGATGGGCTTTTTTTTTCCATTCTATTTTCGTGTTACAGACTTCAGTATTGATTTTTGTTTGACATGTAATATTGACTAAAAATATATATAAATGGTTATTTTTTCTTTTTGATATTTTACTTATTGTTTCTTAACATGCATTTTTTTTTCTCTCAATATGCATTTCGTTTTTGATAACCATAATTTATGGAGCGAATCCAAATTAATGGCTGTTCATGATGTGATTGGCAAAGTGGACATATCAAAAACCGTTAAGACCGTAAAACAAACTTAAAATTTCAAATTCACATTTTACTCGGTCAGATTTTAGTGATTTGAAAAATTATAAAATTTCTTCCAAGAAAACTCACATTCTTTTTCTACTTTTATTTTATAAAATCCAATAAATTTGCTTTTATTTTTTTTAACAAAAAGAAAAAGAAAACTTGCGTCTTTTTTTCTTTCTAAAGTGACAAAAATTATTTTACAGCCAAGATTTCAAAGTGCTTGGTTCATAAAAAAGGCATATGCTCACCAAAACAAAAGTAAATACGCAAATCCTTACAACTTGCACATTTCATCTTTAAGGATTAGTGTATATATGTAGGGAAGACTTTATCTTGTGAAATTGGTTGTGTATTAATTGGCCCGTCGACACAGAAGATT
>OVBW01000706.1:0-19479 GCA_900406355.1 Erysimum pusillum | reverse complement strand
ATTCAAATCAAACCATGTTGTAGAACATGTTAGGATCATGCTTGCTCCCTCCTGTTTTCCTCTTCTTTCTCTCGTCAGATTCTAGTAACCAATTATAGATAAATTTGAGATTAATATAAACTATATTGTCTTTAACAAAAGATATAAACAATATTGTATCATATAGATTATAGGCTCAAGACCTTAATAGTTGAACAAAGGGTATTACGACATGAGATCACCGTCTTCTTAAAATTTCAGATCGTCTACGAATAAAAATTTAAAATTATTTTTTTTTAGTAAAATGCACACATGAATTATCAAAATTAGCATAGATAATAACTTCAAAGAACATTTAAATAGCTTACAAAAACCATAATTTATTTAGATTTTAAAGAAAGCAGTGGTGTGGTCTTGTGTTTTTTTTTTTCTTTGAATTGCATATTTATTTATCTTTTCGAATTATATCTTTTGAGTTTATGAAAAATATTTAAGAAATTTCTTTCGTGACACAAAGAAAATGACTACATCTCATCCACCTCCTAGAGAATCTAACCAGGCAAAATCCATTCCTAGCTATACCTATACAGGGACAATAGAAGAGAGCCAAAAGGTTATCAGAGTAGGCAATGAACCTTCAGCACTTTCCAAGAATAACGCAACCCAAATAAAAGGAAATTTAATGAGGAGAACCACAAAAGTTATGCTTACTCTCATGAAAGACATCATGGCCATAGATTTATGAACAATAAGAGATCACTGTAAGGTCTCATGTTTCCTCCAAAGGAGATTTCATCAGAAATACATCTAGACAGACTATACATATCAAATCTTCAGTGGAGAGTCCTCAAGAGGCAGTCCTAGACATGAAAATTCTAAATCTTCTAGAACAAGAAGGCCACCTCTTGAAAGACTCTTAGCAGCTGAAGTCACTCCTCCGCCCCACCTATTCCTACTAATGAGGAAGTCATGGGGGAATTAAGAGAAGTAACAATCCAGTATACAAGCTGTGCGGATGCCACAGAAAGTGCTGCAAGAAAAAAAGAAAAAAAGAGTGTTACAAGGAGAAGCAAAAGGCTTAATGGCTGAAACTGCAGCCCAAATGATTGAGGCAACAACTATTTCAAATCAGAATTACTTGGGGATTGTAGAGGAGCAACATGAAAATCTTGTAGATGTGTCCCAAGATCTGCCAATCCATCATTCGGAGTTTCCAACAACCTTTATGTCTGCTACAAAATATAAGAGGGGCCGCCCCCTTTGGCTAAACCTCAAATCAGAAGTCCTTTATGGCTAAGTAGAGCAAAGTCAAGCAAAAGAAGTAAGTGTTTGATTCAATCTCACCTAGAATAAGAGCAATCATTGAGGAAGTTATCCCTCCTTGTGAGGAGAACAATCAAACCTGCAGAAAAGCACAAACTAAACAAAAGCTAATCCTTCATGGGGAGGAGGAACATAATCCTTCTTTCCGCAGAGCACCTCCAAAAGGGACCATTGTACCTGCCATAGTGAAGAATAGAGTGGATTTTCACAATCCACCAAAGTCGATTCATTAAAGATACTAAGCTGGAAATGTTGTGGGTTGGAGAATTCCAGTACAGTTAATACCGGATTCTGAGCCCAATCGCTTTGTAAACATCATCAAAGAAGAGCTCGGGAGAAGAGAGAGAGTTCGGAGGATGTAATGGAGCTCGAAAAAGGAGGCTACAAGAAGAAAGGCCCAATAGTCGAAGCCCATGAAGAATTCAAATGTAGCTGTTACAAGAATAAAAACAAGTTCAAAACCGTAGCAATTAATGAGAATAATTATAATAAATGTAATTAATGTCTTAGACCATCAACATTGGGCCATCTGAGTCCATGTTCTTAACATTAAAAAAATAGGAAAAGTTAGAAGAGTTGGCTTGGATCACCTTGGATGGGTCTTGAGCAAGATCATTTTTAACACTAATCTTCTCTCCACAAGATCTTTTACATTATTTTAATAGTTTATTTCCTTTAAGATCTCTCTTTTATGTTATTCCATTACTCATGCCCTTAGAATAAGGGTATAAATATGAGAAGATCCCAATGTAAAAGGCCACAAAATTTTTGGCAATAATACTCATACTTTCAACTTTTTTCTAGAGAAAATTACTGTTAATTCTTATTCATTTCTTTATTTTTAATTCGATATTTTGAGTGTTGGATCCTGGATCCACAATTATAGTCCAGCAATTACGTTAGATGCATTCTAATATCTTACCGACATACTATTATTCCTCATGGAAACCAAAAATCCAGATGAAACTATTCTCAAGTCCATTATCTGGATGAACCATCACATGAACTTGTTTCTTCCCATAGCCCAAGAGGTTGCTCTCTTTTGGAAACAAGGCCTTGACGTCACTATTCTCTCAACCTGTCAAAATTACATGGACACACGCATAAAGTCAGCAGGAAGAAAAATTTATGCAACATTTGTGTATGGAGAACTAGAAAGAAGAAAGAGAAAAGCTATGTGGGAACTGCTCACAGTTCAAGGCACTAACCGGGAGGAACCCTGGTTCCTATCAGGAGACTTCAATGATATAAGTGACACCCAAAAGTTAGACTTTTTTTTTGTTGAAATATGTTAGATTATGTAATTGTTATGTTAGATTAGAAGATTGTTATGGGTCTTTATCAGTTTTTGAGAACTGAGTAATATTAAAATAATTTCGAATTTATTGTTAATAGTATGGATTTATGCTTATATTTATTTATTTGGTTTTTTTTGTCTATCAAATAATTTTTTTAATAATTTAGATAATTATTGTTTAATTTTTTAAAAAATTAGTATATTTTAATCGGTTTTGTTGAATTTTTGTCTAGATTTTTTATTTTTTTTTTTAAAAAAATTATAATATATACTTTTTTATATTTTGATTGAGTGTTTGAATCTATATAATTTTTCTTTTGTTATTTAAAGATTTTTCAAATTTTAAATTTTTTGGAGGGATTATGGAGAATATCAAAATCGTTCTTACGACCGCTCCACACAAAGGCGAGAAGAACCGAATGGTTCTCACGCTCCATCATAAACCCCCTACACTCACATCCCGGCGTCGCCCACATATGTCTCACCTCCTATGGCAATGACCATTGAGGATTTCGTCTATCAACCGGGACAAGAATGAATTGGCCGCCAAGATCCTCACTACATAGGGAATTCTACATGATCTGATAATTGTCACAAAAATTTATTTTTCCAATTTTAATTTTTAATGCGGGATCAAAATTTTATAGGATCAAGGAAGGGACTCTTGAGATGGTGAATGATGCTTATAGGAAAAATATGCACTCGATGAGTGAAAATAGATACGTTAAAAGAACCAAATTTAGGAGTACAAAGGTTTTTTGGTATGTTAGACATTTTTTTTTTGGTAATGGACGGGAGACTAGTCTCCCAATTTATTAAGAAAAAGTAAAAAAACTACAAAGGAATACGTCTAGGGCGCGCAGACCCAATCATATCATCATGCCATAACGACTCCACATTCGGAGGGCAAACAGAAAAAGAATGAAACCCAAGCGGTAAAGAAAACGCATAGGTAGCTAGCCCATCAGCCAGATAGTTAGCCTCCCTATACACATGAGAAATTCGGACTATCCAGTCCCTTGATAAGAAGCCATGGCACAAACGTACCAGGAAGGACAGCGGATGCATATCACTGATCCCTGTCGTAAGAAAACCCACCACTAATTGCGAATCCACTTCAAGTTCCACTCTTGTAATTCGCTGCTCCCAGGCAATATATAACCCGTAATATACTCCCCATAACTCTGCCACCGGAGCCGTGCACCTCCCGATATTCAAACTAAAGCCACCACGCCACTCTCCATACTCATCTCGCAAAACACCTCCGGCCGTCGCTAGTCCCAGGTTACCGTGCGACGCACCATCGGTGTTTAGTTTTATCCAACCTGTAGGGGGTCCTGTCCAGCCAATCATTTGTTCAACTCGAGATCTGCCACCATTCGGTCCTTTGACTTTCTGAGTCGCCTCTGTTACTTCCCTAGCCAAATCCTTTACGAAATGAACGCGATCACGGCATTTACCTTTATTCCCAAAGACGTTGTCACACCGCCACTTCCAGCTCCACCAACCCACCACAGCAAAGACAGTGGACCACGAACTTCCATGGGCTTCTCTATCATCACCCAAGTTATCATATATCCATTCAAGCAGGGGCTGTGAGAAGAATGAGTTTCTTCTTTGCTGAGGCATAATACGAGTCCATACCCCCTTTATCGCCAAGCAGTCACGCAAGATGTGTGTGATTGTTTCCACTCCGTTCTTACATACTTGGCAGATATCCGTATTACAAATATGTCTCCGTTTCCGTTCTGCATTCGTTAAGATAGCCTGATTCCCAACCATCCATAGAAAGACACGGACCCTCTCCGGTGCTATCACTCGCCAAACCCGACCATAGAAACCTGCCATGTTATGTCTTTGTGTTCCCTCTTGTGTGAGTAGCCTATACGCCGTCTTCACCGAGAACATCCCATTTTCACTTTCCCCCAAGAAAGGCGGTCTCTAGCTCCTGTAACATTATCTAACACCACGGCCAATAGTTCTAACCTGGTGTTATCCGATACGAAAGGTGTAATGCGGCTCATATCCCATCCAAGACCATTTCTCCACATATCGCAGACTCTCACATCCTCATAGCCCAACGGAAGATCGATGACAGCTTCCTCTGATAGACGTTTGTTAAAAAGCCATCGGTCTGACCAGAATTTGATTGACCGGCCATCTCCAATTACCCAACTGATTCCCGGTTCTATAACATCCCGCAAGCCCGAGAGAATACTTTGCCAAGTCGATGAACACACTTTCTTTGTCACCAGCCAAGTTTTATCATGAATATCACTAACTTTATACTTCTTTCTCACCAACATTGCCCATAAACTCTGCTGATCATGAAGCAATCTCCACCCCAATTTAGATACAAGAGCTTTGTTCATCTCCTTGGCTCGCCTAATTCCTAACCCACCTTCTGACTTTGGCAAAGTAACTCTGTCCCAAGCAACAATATGGAGCTTACTTCCCCACAGGAAGTTCCGTGACACCTGGTCAAGCTTATCAAGAATAGACTGTGGCATACAAATCGTGCTCATGGTATGCACTGGTATTGAAGAGAGAACTGCTTTTGTGAGTGTAACCCGTCCCGCAAAGCTAAGAAAACGACCTTTCCATCCTGATAATCGCGTTTGGACTCTCTCAAGAGTCTCACCAAACTTGTCCTTATTAATTCTCTTTTGGAGTACCGGCATCCCTAGATATTTCCCCAGATCATGAGTAACTGATATCCCACTCGCTCCACTGATCGCAGTCGCCATCTCCCGCGACACATTCTCGGAGAAATAGATTTTTGATTTCTCCAAACTGACGTTTTGGCCAGAGGCATTGCAAAATCTTTCCAAGATTCGCCTTATAACCCCAATCTACGACACGGATGCCTCTGCGAATAGGATTAAAACATCCGCAAAACAAATGTGCGATAGCTTAGGCCCTCCACGTGAGAGGCTGATCGGTTTCCATTGTTTCTCCACCACTGCATGCTCTATTAAGTGGCATAACCTTTCCATGCACAACACGAATAGATACGGAGATAGTGGGTCACCTTGGCGAAGTCCCCTAAGAGGACTGAACGCCGTTGTTTTCTCGCCGTTCCATAACAAATTCATCGATGGTCCTGACACGCATTTCATAATCCATTCCGTCCATTTCTCCGACAAGCCTGCAGCCAGGAGCGTGTCTTCCAAGAAATCCCAACGGATCCGGTCATATGCTTTCTCCAAATCAAGTTTTAGAAGCATCCAACCTTTTCTCCCTTTTTTCCTTCTCATAGAGTGGACTGCTTCTTGCACTACAACGATGTTGTCTGCGCTTAATCTCCCAGGTATGAAGCTCGACTGAGCAGGACCAATTAATTTATTCATTACACCCTTCAGCCTTCCGACCATTGTCTTAGTAATGATCTTGAATAATACGTTACATAGACTAATTGGTCAAAATCGTGTAATCTTCTCCGGCTTCGCTACCTTAGCAATAAGGACCAACAATGCATCATTCGTAGCTGGTGGTAAGACTCCCGTTTCAAAGAAATCAAGTGCGAATTTCACTACCGAATCCCCTACCACATCCTAACAATCTTGATAAAAAATTGGTTGGAACCCGTCCGGTCCCGGTGCCTTATACTTGCCCATTTTCTTAACAGCCATCATCACCTCCGTGGCTAAGAAAGGTTTATGCAGGTCCCGAATCTCATCTTGTGTTAGTCGTTCAAATCCCTCTCTTGATAATCCCTCAACAGCCATCTCCACATCAGCAAGTGAGTATAGTCGCTTGTAATATTCAATCGCGAGTTGCTCTAGTTCAAGCTTATCCGAAATCCATCTCCCCTCATCATTGTTTAAAAGCTCAATACGGTTCCTTCTTCTTCTTATAACCGTTGATGTATGAAAGAATGATGTATTCCGATCCCCTAATGCAATCCATTTTTCTCTTGACTTTTGGAACCACAACACTTCCTCTTGTTCCAATATAACCTCAAATTCTTTTAGTAATTCAGCTTCCTTTTCCAACAATTCATCCGTCTGGTTGTGTTCTAGGGTGCTTTGCAGGGTCGTGAGCTCATTCATAAGCTTTGCCTTTCGTGCATGAATGTCTCCAAAGACCTCCTTATTCCATCTCCTTAGTGTTTTCTACAGTGCTAGAAGAGCCTCCGGAGTTGTTAACTCCCTCTTCCAAGATGTCTGCATCAACTTCTTAAATCCCGAATGACTTAACCAAGCAGCTTCAAACCGAAAAGGTCTCCATTTTGGGTCACTTCTTCCCGCCGGCGTGAGCTGCACATAAAGAGGCGAATGGTCTGATGACAGAAACGGGAGGTGGGTGACAATTGCTTCTTGCCACTTCAGCCTCGCTTGAGCACAACAAAGGACTCGGTCCAACCTCTTGGCTACAAAAGTATTGACCACACGGCCACGCTTCCATGTGAACTTGTTACCATTAAATCCCATATCAATAAGCGAATTCTCATTAATCCAATCACCAAAAGCTAGAGAATCCGTTGAGAGATTACCACTTCCACCAGTCCTCTCATCAACTCGTACGATGGTGTTAAAGTCACCTCCAACCACAAGAGGCCCAACTACACCACTAATAACTTCATTCAGCTGCCCCCATAACCCACTCCTTCTGCTCGCCGATGGGGCCGCATAAACAACAATCAGGTTTAGAACCTCCTGATCTTTCACAACTTTCGCATATATATACTGGTCTGATGCCTTTATAATCTCAACTTCTCCTATATTGGACCGCCATAATAGCCATAAGCCTCCACTCTGCCCCACAGCATCCACCCGATACGACCGATCAAATCCAAACCCTTGACAAATACGACTCGCTCTATCTCCTCGGGCATGAGTCTCAAACACTGCGAGAATATCCGTGTTGAACTTCTTCAAGATATAGCGAATAGAACGTCGAAAATTAGGGGGGGTGTATTGAACTTGACATTTAGAGTGATTTGAGTTTTAATGAGATTTTAGATGATTTTGATGGTTTTGGATGATTTTAAAGTAGTTGTTATGATTTTGTATTAAAATTCTCTTAAATCCCACCTAAAACCATGAGATTTGGATCTTTGTATTTTTAACTAAAAAAATCCCCTAAAATCTTCTGAAATCCTCTGCAGATATTAAAATCCCAATACTTAAAACATTTTCAATAACAGTGGATTTGATAGGATTTTAACAAATTGTTGTTTGAATAACAGAGGATTTTAAATGATTTCAAGTGATTTAAATAAATTCCATGTTCAATAACACTGGATTTTAGAAGACTTTTAAAAATCTTTAGTTGAATAACAGGAGATTTTAATAAAAACTCAGAATCTCTTAGAATCATTGATTCAATACACCCCCCTAGGTTTATTAGCCCCCCGGTAATTCCATAAAATGCAATTTATCATTAAAACTTGATAATCAGTTAGAATAACCGGGGACAGCTGTTATGCCATCTACTTTGCCATCAAGCAATCCGCCGAGCTCGTCTCCACCTCAGCCGGATTACTCTGCTCCATTAGCGCCCTCTGCTCCAAATCATCCCCTTGACTCATCTCCAGCTCAAGCGAATTACTCTGCAATCGTACTTCTTACTGTACCGAGGTCTCCGCCTGATTCATCGCCACCTCAAGCGAAGTTCTCTGTACCATCGGGTCCCTCTGCTCCAAAATCGGTAAGTGGTTCTGTTGAGTTTTCTCTACACCCATCCCATTCAACTGTGCCACTTGATTTCCCTCTCCGTTACCATCTTGTATTTTTGCGGCAGTGCCACCTGGCCAAGCCACGCTCCCATCATCAGCTCTCAGGCGCTTCCCAGATGTCGACAAAGAAGTCTCCTGTCTGAACGGGCCGAAGATTAAACCCCCAGTGGGCCTATTCGATTTAAATTGCCTCCCCTTTGGGCCACTTACGTCCCCATTCTTTCCTCCATTAGCCTTATATCCTCCAAACCGTTTGCCAACAGGCCATTACGAGGCCCAGATGTCTCCATTCTCCCACTACTGAACGGGCCAATCTTGTTTGCTTGTGCAACACTCTTGCCTTTTTCTCTGTGGATTTCAGAATCTTCATTCTCCTTATTCTCCTCACCCGACGCAACAACCAAATTAAGGTTTGTTGATTCCGTAATATTCTCCAGATTTGCGAATCTGTTAGTATCTACGATATTATCCATATTTGCATTTCCTGGGATTTCTCGGAGATTCCGATCTTGATTCGCGTTTGATTCCCTCACCACTAGCGCGACTTGGCTCCTCCGTGCCTGAGCACGTGGCCCTCGTCGGCGCACCACCGTGTATCCATCATTCCCCTGCTCCGTTTCCAGCGTCACACCATGCGTCGTTTGGTTGACTCTTCCAACCCCCGTCTCCCCTACCGTCTCAGCCACTCTCTTCGGGCAATTATGCACTAAGTGTCCATAAATCCCACAACTCGAGTATATGTTGGATAAACCCTCATATGCCACGAAGTATCTGTCACCATTCACCGTTACAGATCCTTTCAAAGGCTTTGTCAAATCCACTTCCACACACACCCTCGCGAAGCGAGCACGCTCCAAGTGAAGTGTCGTCATATCCACTTTGACTGGTATCCCCACCCCCTGGGCAATCCCATGCAAAATAGCTTTGTGATAGAAATTGACTGGAATGTTCGACAAGCGAACCCAAACCGGTGTAGTGGTGATCTCATCCCTCATAGGATTAAACGCCGAATACCACCGTTTCACCAGTAAATAACTCCCAAACATTCTCCAAGGGCCGCCTGTTAGAGCCATGTAAAACTCATCTTCCTTCTCAAACCTGATCATAAAGAACTGGCATGGAAGATCGATTACCGACATTTCCCCTTTGGGTTTCCACAATTCTCGAAGTTTCTTGCTCAAAACCGGTATTGTCACATTCCTCCCCAATACTCTGACAATTAAGCACTGCTTCCACAAGCTATTCATCACGTTCAGCACCTCCGGATCAATCGTGATCACCGCCTCTCCTTCAACCCCATCCGGATACTCCACTTGCAACCTCTCTGCCACAAAATCATCCCCCATCAAAGCCTCCGGCGTCGGCCTACCTCCTGTCATAAACCCTTTCACTCTATGCACCCACAGTGAGCCACCATCCGGCGGATCCTCCGGCGGTCTGCTCCTGTCCCCAACGTCCATCATCGTACCATCCTCCTTTTCCAAAACCCTAGCCTCGCTGTTTTCTCCCATATCTATTTGGTATGTTAGACATAGTTAAGCAGCCGCTATACAAAGGATGTAGAGACCGTCATTCATCTTTATTATCATATCATCTCCAAGTTGATTGATGACAATAAAGACGGTCGATAACGTATTAATAATTCTGTTTTTTTTTTGTGTGTTTATACGTTTGTTTATTTCAAAAGGGTTTAGTTTTGTATTTTTTTGGTTCTAACGAATCATAGGATTATGTTTTTTATCTTTTGTCCAGAATCTGTTTCTCTACAATCCTTTCTCGACCGTCTACCTAATTCCTCATCAAAAGAAGTCTCACCAATCACCTATAGACTATAAACCTCGTTTATAACAAAAAGCTGATGAAGCTCCTAATCCAATACAACAAAAAAACAACAAAAGAACACTTTCTCTTAGGCAAAACTAAACATGCCATTTATTCATATGTTTTTGTGTTTTGGAACCATAGAGTTCATACAATTGGTAAACAAATACGCATATAATTAAAACTAATAAGGACTATGTTCACAAACTCTCTCCGAACATGGGAAGTGCCCTCCTATTATTGTGCTTCTTAAATAACATATTAAACTAAACGGAAAGATGAACAAGTTATTTGAAGTCCAAATACTTTTTTTTTGTTTTCTTGAACGTTGAGGTCGCTTCTCATCATCTTCCACTGTCAACCTCATCAAAACCTTACCGATACTGAGGAGCAAGTTCACCGTCCTTGACGATGTAATTCTGAGCAGGGAAGTCCTCTCCCTTGAAGTACCTCTCCAACATGTCTTTCGTCCCCGCCGCATATCGTAACTATAAATTAAGTTCCAAATGACCAATTGATGTGCATATTAAACAAAGCTACTACTAAACAATTGGATAACACAACATATTTTTATTCATTTAAATGTTAATGTTAAAAAGGAAAAAATAACATTACCTGAGCGTCCATAGTGGTGCCAGAGATGTGAGGGGTCATGGCTTGGTTAGGCATGTAACGCCATGGATGGTCCTTAGGAGCTGGTTGTGGCTCCCACACGTCTCCGCTGTACCCTCCAATGTGTCCACTCTCCACAGCCTCCACCACCGCTTGGCTCTCCATGATGGCTCCTCTTGCGTTGTTCACTATCAAAATGCCTTTCTTCATTTTCCTTATCAGCTCTCTATTGAACAATCCTCTGTATCATAAACAAAAACTCATTTGTCAAATCTCAAACAACAAGTCTTGTTAGTGTTCATCTTTATTGTTTGTGAAATTAGCGACGTACCTTGTCTTCTCCGTGAGAGGCATGTTGACGACTACAATGTCGCATTGAGGGAGCATTTCATGCATATCCTCAACGTACTTAGCTCCAATCTCTTTCTCCACCTCTGGTGCCATTTGAAGCCGGTCATGGTACAGTAAGTTACACCCGAATGGTTTCAAGCGTTGTAGCAAAAGCTTTCCGATTCTTCCAGCTCCCACAGTTGCTATGGTCTTCCCTTCCAGATCATAAGCTTTATACGAAATGCTGGCGACATCCCACTCGCCATTGACGACCTGGTTGTACCCTGGTATGAAGTTTCTCATGAGGATAAGGATTCTCATGAGCTCATCCTCTGCTACTGAGACCACGTTGCTTCCCGTGACTTCAGCCACAGTCAGGCCAGCAGCTGCAGCTGCCTGGAGATCAATGTGATCCGAGCCAACACCAGCCGTGAGAAGAAGCTTCAGGTTCTTGGCTTTCTTGATTCTTTCAGCATTCACATAAGCCGGGTGGAAAGGAGTGGATATTAGGACATGAAGATCCGGGATATGTTTCTCAAGTTCTGTCATTTATAAGTAAAAGTTTGGCATCAAAATAACCATATATTTGCATTTATAGTTTATGCAAATATGCAATATAGAAAAACAGAACCAAGATTTTCGAAGGAGTTTCATAGCAAAAAATTTTTGAAGGAGTGGATACTTACCGCAGTCAGGGCCTTCTTTGTCATCAGTGACAATGTACTGGTGTCCTTGTGATTCAAGCCAGTCGCGGATTCCTAATGCATTCTCGACGCAGCCAAGGAAGTTAGGGTTCTTGGTAGCGTATTCGTTGGCCTTGTAAAAAACTCCAACAATTTTTTTGCCATCACCCGAAGCTGCCTGTTTCACAAACCCAATTCATGAAACTATTTAAAAATTTTAATCATCAAAAAATGCCCAACGATTATAGGCCGTTAAGAAGCCCAATAAGAGAGCGAACTCAAACATCATGCCGTTTAATAATTCTAGAAAGAGACACATGTCTTTGGGTTCCATAATGGAAAATTTAGCTGGCCTAATTAGAAACGACAGTCGTGCTTTCCTAATTTAAGTCACACGTTTCAGTCATACACATATCTGATCATATCACATCAAAACTGAATTCTACAAAACCAAAATTGTATCCACTCAATTTTACGGTCAAAGATCTAAAAAAAACCTCAATCATCACGTACCCACCGCAAAAGAAACGAAAAAAGCATCTATATATATAGTAAGGTGAATCACCATAACACAAAAACTCGGAGAAAATTGCAAAAACATGTTCGATGGAGCACTGGTTTGTTTCTCAATAAAATCACTTAATGACTCAATTTTACGGTCAAAGATCTAAAAAAAACCTCAATCATCACGTACCCACCGCAAAAGAAACGAAAAAAAGCATCTATATATATACTAAGGTGAATCACCACAACACAAAAACTCGGAGAAAATTGCAAAAACATGTTCGATGGAGCACTGGTTTGTTTCTCAATAAAATCACTTAATGACCAGCTTAGAACCTAAATCGTGAAAGAAATAGTACTTACATTAAAGTGACGTCGTGCAAAGTAACCCGAAGAATGAGAGTAAGAACAAGCTCTGATTGCAGCTTTAGTGGCTTGTCGCATCGCCATAGTTGAGAGGAGAGGAGATTAAAAAAATAAATTTGGTTACTAGGATCGATTTTGTTTTGTGTACAATCACTAATTGGACAAGAGACGATTTATATAGGATGAAATGTTCATGCAACTGCACCAAATCAGACCATTTACATTGTGCCACGTGGAAGACAGCTCCCACAGACATATCATTTGTATATTAATTATCATTGAGTTCTGAAAGTGTTATAAATGGATAACTATGGAAGTGATTATCCATCTCTTGTTCTTATCTATTACAGTATATAGATAATGTTTATCCATATGGATGATGTTTATCCATTACTTCTTCAAGAAGTAACTTTACTTCACCTAAAAGTAATTCTCTACTATATATATATGTGTTGTACATTAGATCAAATAAAGAAGAATAAGAAAAGAACTTGTGTCTCTCTCTCCCTCTCTAGAACTTCTTGCCTCTTACTTTATAAAGTTATATTACAACAGAAAGATTATTATTATTCACTATGCATTCACCTGTTTTTTTTTTCTTGGTCAAACTTGCTTCTCAAACAAATTTATGTAGAAATATTTTTTTCCTTTTAAATTGATTCTTTTCCTTTATTATTACTCACTATACATTCACCTATTTTTTTTTTTTGGTCAAAACTTGCTTCTTAAACAAATTTATGTATAAATATTCTTTTCCTTTTAAATTGATTCCTTTCTATTATTATTACTCACTATACATTCACCTGTATATTTTTTTCTTGGTCAAAACTTGCTTCTCAAACAAATTTATGTATAAATTTTTTTTCCTTTTAAATTGATTTCTCTTTATGATGTTTTCGAACAAAGACATGCACCATTACACCAGAGATTAAGTCCCCAACCCTACAATTTGTAGGAATTAGGCTAATGGACCAGCNTTTAAAAAAAAAAAAAAAAAAAAAAAAAAACAAAGCATTAAAAAAAAAATCTCACCCAATCTTATATAATAAAGTAGGAGTTCCTTCTAAAACCTCCTTCTCTCAAGAATTGCCATGTGGCATCTAAATATGAGACACATGTCAAAATAATCTTCTGTTTTATAGTATTACGATCTTATTGGGTGTTTCGTATTGGGTATGGTTAGAAATTTTAATTGACGGTGAAGAAAAAATAGATTAGATTAAAAAAATAAATCACGTCGAAATTTGAATATCTTTGCTCAGGTCTGTATCTTGGATTGCATAGCATGTTCTGGATCACTCCATATCCACCTTCAAGGTGAAAAAATTATAATAGTCGTAATCTTAAGTCTTTTAATATAACTATATCTTACTATAGACTTAATCAATTATTTGATATTCTTATTTTCCGTATAGTTATGAAGTTTAGACCCATGAAGCTCTAGATTGGTGTATTATTTTTCAGTTTTAACGCTCCATATCAACCGCCACGTTTCATATAAAGTAAAAATAATTGGTAACTAACATACACATTTTTCAGAGGAAACTTTTATGTTTTAGGGGAAAAACATAAATCTATAATATATGACGTTATAAAAAAAACCCTATAATATATATTTTTAATTTTTAACTATTATGAATATTTTGAAATTTGAAGTATTGCGCATGTGATGCGTGTCAAAAGAGACGATCAGGTTTCACCTAACTAAACCTAGGTTTTTAAACATTAATAAGACACACAACTAAGCTGCAAGTGCACAGCTAACCATATGTAGTATTTAAGGGTCGATCCACGAGGTTTTGAGTGCACGACAAGCTAGTATGGAAAAGAATAGGCTAAAAAGAAAATAAAAGAGTGGTTTGGTGATTGCGTGAACAATCGAAAATGCAGTAAACAAAGAGAGAAATATGTTGGGCATTAGGGGAACATCTCCAGGGAATTCAGGTATTCAATGATTGAAAGGAAACAAAGAAATATGGTTTATGAATCACTAACTCGAACACTATATTAAGCTATCCACGTTCGTTTACTAGCTCCTAAACATTCATAGACTCGACATTGTCCTAGTCACTCTCTTTTGGAGGCATGAAGTTATATTATGATTAGTTTCGATATGTCCCCGACGTCTACCCAAAATCTATGTACCTTAGTGTATACAAAGGTTAAGGTCGGTCAGTCTTCTCAACTAGGTCCAATTACGCTACAAGTTTTTGTCAAGTAAAGTAATCTAAGATATCGCTTATCTGGGGTAGCTGATCCCTTCTATGCGCGGTGATAATAAGTTAGAAGATGAATCATGTAGTAAACCAAAGAATCTAACAACCTAAACAATCATAGAAACCATGAATAACCCCTTTGAATCACCCCATCAACCCAACAAAGAGAACTACTCGCTCATGGTGAGGTTAAACATTGCAACAATTATGAAAGAGATCAAAAGCATAAAACGAATGATAGATTGATGAAAACAAAGAAGGTTCAGAGGTTTCCTCTCAATAACTAGTAAAGAGATGAAAGATCTTCTCCTAAACAACAAAGTGAAAGCAAAAGAACTAAAGAGATAAACTAGAGTAACAAACGATGCAGGTGCTTGGCGAGACGTCCAAAGGAAGCTCTCCAAGTCTTCTTGCCATTCTCTAGGTTTTCTGGTCGTGATCTCAATTTAGCATGAAAAACACACCAAAACCCTAAGGCTTAGAGGTGTATTTATAGGCTTCTTCGGCGACGGCAACTAGGTTTAGGGTTTTCGTTGGTCAAAACTCGGAGTCTTGGGCCAAACGACTTGGGCTTCTTATGTTGCATCCTTAGGTCTTTAAATGTGACAAAAACGTGTGTCTTGGCCGCATAGTCGAGTCCTCAGTGTGCATTGGATAGGAACTTGGCCGCATGGTCATCGCGTGGCCGCGCAGATGGACATGTCGGTCTTAAAATGGTCATAACTTCTGATTGACAAATCGGATTGGGTTAATTACACTTGGAGGTGAATCTTGACTCTTCAAGCTTTCCAATGACACCAAGATCTCCAGATTTGGTTCACGGGATGGTCCGAAGCTGTCCTGCAAGTCTTTTTTATCCCTTTTTGGTCATTTTTCCCTAAAACCTGTAAAAACTCTTTGCTCTTGCTAATACGTGGTTATTGGCTTTAATACATCAGAAATGTATCAAATCCTTATTAAAAACCTTTTGAAAACATAGTTAAAATGGGCAAAAATCCCATGTTATCAGCATGGAAGGACGATTTAGATGAATTCAATTTGGTATGCTTGCAAATTATAAAAATATTGAGATTATACTAAACTGGACATAAAAATAGAATATTATTTAAGAGTCAAAGTTAAAATATAATCAAGTTAAATATTGAAAAATAATTTGAAAACCAAAAACATAAAGAGATAATAAGCTAATGTGTTTGGCATTTAAATTTTGCTAATGGTTTTCCTTTTCCAGCAATAATTAGTAAATTGTCGAGTGTATACTCTAAACCTTTGATAGTTAGTATTGACGCTTACAAACTGGTGAATAAGATATCATCGATGCTTTTTAATTTTGGTTATTTATTGTGTCTGGCTATACGAATGCTTTTAATTTTCTAATCATTTTTTTAGATCCAAAGGGATGGTGTGCGTCCGGATCATCTCTCGTTGATGAGGGATATGCACACCAACGAAAAAAAAAAAAATAATAACTTTAAGATCCGCCCGCAAAAGAAGTCGTCAAAAATTCAAAAAAAAAAAAACAAGAATTATCCTATCCCAACCATCTATAAATGGATTCGAGTCTTTTAGTTCCGTACCAACGGAGGTTGCCAACCAAATCGTATTGGAAGTATTTATGTTTTTTCAAAACATTTTATTTACTAAATTTTACATATTTTTTTAAAAAATTCTTATTTCTATGTTCTTAACTCGTAGAAAACTCCAAAACAAAAAAAAAGGATCTTTGGGTTAGGAATACTAAGCGTAGCTCAATGTAATTTCTGATCCTCATCGTATGCACGTGATCCCACATTCGAGGAGTTTTTCCAAGACAAAAATGCACGGATTACTTCAAACGCAGAGCTGAAGAGATGACGGAAGAAATGCGTATGAGGTTTCTTGGCACTAGTTCTTAGCTTGGTATTGGATTATTTGTTTCTTTTTTTAATTTAAGAAATTAGTCGAAAAGGATTGTAGTCATAGGACAAGTATTAAGTTTCCATATTTTTGATAAAAATTTTGTTGAAGTTCCTACCAGCTTTTGATCATTTTGTTTTGCCAAAAAATTTCGATGAAATGTTTCGACCATTTTTTGACGAATTTTATCATTTCGAAAATCTTAAAAAATTCAGAAAAATTTCTGACCATAATTCCTCCCTTCGTAATTTCATGGGAATATGGTCGTAAAATTGTCAAAAAAAAATTTGATGACTATTTTTTTGTTTGAAACTGTTTTCGGAATTTGCTATGTTTTCTTATAGCATACACGGAGTTAATTAATTTGTCTTTTTTAATTTTTTTAGTTTGTTTTGATTTTTCTTTGAATAAAAAATTAAATCATGGGAATTTAAGATTTTGATTAAAAAATGTATACATTAGAAATCTGTTTTAAACCTAGTTTTATAAGTCCATTGTGTTTTTTTCTTTTTCTTCCTCATCTCTCTTGTTTTCTCTCTCTCTATGCCTTGCTCGAGCATCGATCTTGTCACATGTTAGCACTTGTAGTAGTACCTTTACAGACCAGACGATCTACAAGACTTTGGCATTTTACAATTAAGTCCACTGTATTTTAGGATTATTCAACTAATTTCATTGAAAATTTTTATTTAACCGGTGAAACATGTAAAACAAATTTCAGGAAAAAAGTGTATTATTTATACATCAGTTCTAGCATTCAAATAGTTTAGGTTGTTCGATTTTTTTTGGTTGGGAAAATGATGGTGAATTAAAATTCAGTTTGGTTTGGTTTATTTGAAAATCTATAAGTTTTATATGATTTAGGTATAAAAATTCTGGTTTAATCGAAAACAAAAACATTTCCAAAATTGAATTTCAGTTGGAGTTTTTTTTTTTTTTTTTTTTGATAAAGTGTTGGGGTTTTCTGCGATTTTACCATTTGTAGTTTTAATAATATGAGCCATATCAAAAATTAAACACAAGCTCAAATAGAAAAGAAAAACATAGATATTCTAAAATAGAATCCCAATTCTAAATAATAGGGAATCGGCATAGCTAGTCACAATTCATATGTATACATAGTAACAATTCATATTAAGACGGTGGCTTGTGAGAGAAAAGATGAGAGGTTAGAACATATCGGGAAAGGTCAGAAGCTGAGTTTAGTGAAGAAGGAGAAACAATAGAAGAAGAAGAACGAGAACAAACAAAAAAGAGGCTCAGAGTGAAGAAATTAGGGTAAAAGGTTAGAAAATTTCCTAAATTTAGGTTGTTTAGTTCGGGCATAACTAGGGTCAAACTCATGTCCGATTTGGTTCGGTCAATAAGTCCAAGCCTAATCAATTCCATCAATTATTTAGGCTTGTTCGACCTTGCTTCCTTCTCTATGTGTAAACTAATAATATAGGAAATCTAATCAGCACATTTTAGTTTAAGTTTTCGTGACTTTCGTCATATTTTAGGATGCAAAGATGGATTTAGTGAGTGTTTGCATACACTCTCCCACTAACTAATCCTACTTTCAATCAGACCCGAGTGGAGGAGCTATTTTAATTGTCCCAAATAGTGCAAAAAGTGAAATGCATTTCTAGTATCACTTTTAGTAGGTGGTAGACAATGTAAACTTACAATCGTTATTACTCTCTATTTATCCTTATATTTTTTGGTAGAATGGATGTTTCTTGATCCTATGATGCAATTTTAAATTTATTTGTTAAAGCTCTATTATGTTTAGATTGGTATACTCATACTCGACTATTTGAAGGTGACGGAAATTGACAAATTTCAATGATATAAACTTTTTGTCAATTTGGTAATGATTTGGAGATGAAAAGTTTATTGGTTGATATGTTATTAGGGGAAACATTTTCTCGGTGGTTCCTAGGGAGTACAATCAAGTTGTGGATAAAATGGCTAATTAGCCCATCAACAAACTGTACTTTTATCATCCGACTTGTTTACGGAGTTGTTTATTTCGAAACTATGTATGATTTATATTCTTATTTATCAATAACAAAACGTTAAAAAAAAAATATAGCTATTGGTATTTCTAGCTATCATTTTATAATTATTAACAAAATTATGTTGAAAAACAAAAACGTTTAAGAAAATAATAACATTTTGTATAAAAAAAATCTCCAATCTAAACTACGCTTGATTTTCATTCTCTGGTACAACTAAATATTTTTTAATAATTAATTTTTGAAACTCTAAACATTCATACTTTGTTTATTTTTGCATTCTCTTCTATGATGTATTTCTCCCTTTATTAATATAATTCAAGTGAAAACTAAAATTCACATTTATATCAAAAGATAGAATAACAAACCTTTGCATGTACCGTGTCTCAATTTCCAGCGTCGAAAAAAATAAGTAACAAGAACTAAAGTGAAATGTCGTCATGTCATTACATATAAACAGTAAACAGTAAAATAAGAGCTAACAAAAGAAAGGAATATCTGAAAGCACAAGGAATCTTCCTTACTTCACTTTGAACTAAAAAGAAAAGAGAAAGCTCTTAGTGATCAATTAAATTAAAAAATACATAGTAGTTTCGTACATATTTTCCACTATAAATTCCTCAATCCCATAGTTGCACTTAAAACACAAAGAAAAAAAAAGAGTCATAGAAAAAGAATAATGAGGACGACACCAAAAGTAGAAATCTGGAAGTCACCAGTACCATATCTCTTTGGTGGTCTCTCTTTGGTTATTTTGCTTATAGCTTTGGCA
>OVBW01000705.1:2912-19498 GCA_900406355.1 Erysimum pusillum | reverse complement strand
AATTTTCCTCAACTTGTGGAAAATTCAAAAACCGTAAACTCTTGAACCCTAAAAAATCTTACTTCAATTCTCCTTAACTTGTAGAGAATTCATATACCCGAAACTCTAAAAACCCTAAAATCTTACTTCAATTCTCATTAACTTGTGGAGAATTCAAAAACCCTAATTAAACTCTAATACTACTTCAATTCTACTTAAATTAAATCATTTGCTGCGAATTCATAAAACTTTAATTTTTTCCTCATTTCTCAATAAATTAAACTGATTTGACCTAAATATAGAAATTGAAAAAATTAGGAATTTTGATGATTTAGAGAAGCAAAGAGTTGTTTGTGACCTTCTTAGGGACGTTGTACTCAACGATGAAGGAACCAGGCTTCTCAACGGCGAGAGAGAGACCGTTCAAAGTAGGACCATCGACGAAAGTAGCATCGGTCATGGACCTCATGGTGGCACGTAGCTTAATATCGCTGGCGAATGAACCGATTCCGCTGGTGTTGTCAGCATCGTATTTGCCTTTGAGAGAAGCCTTTATCGCCTTTATCGCCATTTTCGCACAGTAGAGAGAGAAAGAGAAGAGAAGAGAGAGAGAGCAGAGGTTTGGTGAGAGCGGCGAGAGAGAAGACGATAAAAAACACACGGTGTTATTCTCCGCTCTGTGTTCTTTGTTATTGGCATGTGTGGTTTTTTTCTTCTTGTATTGAATTTTTATGTTACATAGAAATATAAACATGGCAATTTTCATAAATATCATAAAATATATGTATTTTTAAAAATATCACACAATTAAAACTAAATTTTTAATTTTTAAAATTAAACTCTAAATTCTAAATATTAAATTTTACGTCCCAAATTTATATTCTAAATATCGAATAATTAACAAAAACCAAATATTTTAAATTTTATATCATTGAAAATCAATTTTGTGTTTATAGTATTTAAAAAAATAAAATTAAAAGTGTAGTATTTTGAAAAATTTCTAATATAAATATGATATATATTGTATTAAAATAATGTGTTTTCTATAAATTAATTGTTGTTGTCAATGTTTAAGATAATGTATAATAGATATACATCTAATTTATAGTTGATGTAATATATAATCATTATTTATGTAATGAAAATGACAACTAAATTGCATATAACAAATGATTATAAAAACCAAAGTTGTTTCAAAAATATAAGTACATGACACAAATTGTCTTCATAAAATCATATATAATTGATATAAATATAGAGAAATTCCTCAAAATCTCACATTTTCAAGTTGTTTTTCCATTATACCATTATTAGTTTAATTTTTCAAAAATGTCACAAAAAATTTGTTTTCCAAAAATACTATAAACACAAAAATTGATTTTCAATGGTGTACAATTTAAAATTTTAGGTTTGAGTTAACTATTTTACATTTATGGTATAGTTTTTGGGGGGTAAAGTTTAGTGTTTAAGATTTAGAGTTCAATTTTGAAGGTTGAAAGTTTAGTTTTAGTTTTATGGTATTTCTAAAAAATATATTTTTTAGTGGTATTTTTAGAAAATAAAACTAATAATAGTGTTTTTGGAAAATAAACTCATTTTACTAGTATTCATAAGAATTGTTTATGAATATATTATATTTTCATATAATTCTTTCTAATTAGAAGATAAAATCAAAGTAAACTAAATTAGATGAATCAGTTCGTGGGTCGCGTGGTTCCGCATCTTGTTTATAGCTAAGTTTGATAGATTGATCTCACTTTTGCACCTGCTAATATCAATTTGACTAGCATTATCACTCCGAAGCTGTAAACGTCCCTCTTATCAGTTATATGATAGCACCAATGATATTCAGGGTCTAGATATCCTATCGTGCCCTGGGGAGAAGTTGAAACATATCTGTTTACATCATGTGGGAACAACCTTAATGAAGCTGGACTTAGACAACACATATTCAATCTTTTTTTAACGAGACTAGTGCAATAGTTTCTCTTTACTTAACTTCTAAATAGTTGGTTCAAAAAGATTGGTTCTACCGTTCTAATACATTATGCGATTCACCGAACACATTAATTATATGTCTGAGATGGTGTGTCAATTAGTTGCAGCGTAAAACATTCTTCATACATACTCGTAGATGAAGAAATCTATTCTCATGCAATGAACATACAATTGAATTATATAAAAAATTGTTATGAAAAACAATTTGATATATAATTTGAATGTCATATGACAATTGAATTGTATAAAGACGACGTTATTATAATTTCAAAAGTATGGTTTAGAAAAAAACACATTAATTTGGTGTATTATATATATACAAAATGAATTAATATAATATGTTTTGCAGAGTTGAAAAATAAAAAATATAGGGTATATTAACTTTACACATCAAAATACATTAAACTAATTTTTCATTTAGTTAGACTACAATTTAGCTACATATTAGATTGATATAACTTTTTTTTTTTTGAACACCCATTAGATTGATATAACTATATTGTATTATTATGCAATTAAATGTAGATAAAACATAATATCAGAATATATAACATTAGATAAACACGAACTAAAATGAAGTGAAATGAAGATTGTAACTTCATTTCAAATTGATGAAAATCAAAACGATCTGGAACTAAATTAAAAGAAATCAAATACAAAAATGACCAAAAAAATTAATGATCAAACATGTATTCAAGTTAAACTAAATGATTTCATTTGATTTTGGTTTGTTTTTCTCAATCTTAGCAATAAATAGTTTAACAAATGTTTGAAACGGTGTATTTATTGATTCTAGACGTAGAATATTTTTTCATACATATTTTGAAGACGAATTAGTGTATTTAATAAACAAAAATAAAAATTTGTTTGTATTGATACATTATTATGAAAACTCATTAGGTGTTAATTCAAACGTTGGCAACCACAATTGGATTGAATAAATATGTTATTATATATTCATGACACTAATTTGTGGATTAAGTATACAGTTAAAATTAAATTTAGTCTAGCTAATACATTCTTTTAAAACTATTTATATTTCAAATGGAAATTTTAGTTAAAATGTATCTAATTTGATGCATTAAGTATAAATTGATTAAAATCATACATACTCTTAAGTTTTGAAAGATAACATACATACTTCTTTAATCCTTGTCTCTTCATGAAAAAATAAGAATAATTTATTTACACAAATTTTTGGTACTTTTGTTTTGCATATCTTTCTCATGTTCTCAAAATTTTAAAATAATTTACTTACACAAATTTTCAAGACTATTTGTAAAAAAATAGTTGTCAAATTTTGTCGGTTCGTAACAGTTGTGTTGAAAATAATTGAAGGTGTATTGGGATAGTCTCGTTTCCCATTTGATCAAAGAGTGGTAAATGTTCTTACCATTGGCAAATTGAACAATATGAATGTGATTGATTTTACAAAATCGAGTTAAAACTAAGATTTAAAATTTGTTACTTTGAGATTTTTTTTTAAAAAAAATAGAATAAAAAATTATGTTGAAAATAGAATGATATATTTATTAAATAGCCAAATTCTGGGAAAAAATTAAGAGAATAACCATGACAATTTGTTTTTATTTGTATTATGTGACTAATTTGAAAAAAGGTAAAGAGTTCAAGTACCTTATGTGACTAATTGGCCCCAACAATTTTTTTATGTTGGGTCCGCACTGTTGCAGTATCTCTCTTCTATGCCAATTGTGTTCTTCGTCCAATTTTATGTCTTTTTGTTGAGTGTTCGACATTTGTTTTTGTAACACACTACACTCTTAGATTACACACGTTATTTATTACGATCACATATTATTTATTCTATATACATTAAGTGTTACAAACATATTATGTTTACTAGTTACTACAAACTAAATACGCCTCCTAGTATCGTCTCTTTGTAAGTATATGAAGATCTCAATGCTTAATAATGGCTCGATTGATATTAAACACTTTTAAAAACCATCTTCATCTCAAATAAATAATTTTAAATTTTAAATAAAAAGAAAGTTAGAGTAAAAGCCAAAAAAACAAAAAGTAATTTGCATTCTTTTCTACAAGATCATTAATCATTGTTGAAAAAGTGGTTATGAAACGTGAAGCATAATAGTTTTTTGTTTAATTGTTTATTTGAAGTTTTTAATTTAATTAGTTGATAATTTAAAAGATAGCTCATTAACTCTATATTCAAACCATCACATTTCTCTAGTTATGGTTGGACATAAAAGTTGGCTATACACGAAAACTTCATTTTCATTGTTGTAGGCACGACCCTAATTTACAATAATAATCAAACATCAACAAGCTTTTTCATCTCATATCTAGTTGTATAAAGATCCACGAAACAACTAACAAATATATTAATGCAATCAAAAATTCTTAACTTAAGCAAACGCTAAACCTAAATCGAGATCAAGCTCACAATAAATATCCACAAAACAACAAATATATTGATGTAGTCGAAAATCTCTAGGTAATTATATTACATTACAACCATACACATATTCAACTCTTATCTTACAACCACATTTTATTTTAACTCTTATTTTTTTTTTTTTGTCAATCAACTACTTTCATAAATTAAAGGGTTTTACTCAGCCTCCAAAAACAGAGGAAGAGGATACAAGAACAGACAAGGCTGTTTTAGATAAAGAGTCCGCAACAACATTCTCTAAACGCGAAATAAAACAGAAACGGATAGTGGTAAAGGAGACACTCAATTCTCGAATATCATGGAGCAGACCTCTGAGTTCAACAGAGCTGTTTCCTGAATTGAGAAGAGAGATTAACACTTTACAGTCGGAGAAGACGTTGAGCTTGTGAAACCCTGCAGATCGAGCATCTACCAAGGCAAATTTCACAGCCAGAGTCTCAGCAAAGAGAGCTGAACCAACAAATTTGTGGTTAGCTGTATTCGGGGAACCAATAGCATGCGCATCCTCACGGAAATGCCAGCCCATTCCACACAAACCTGCACTTGTCCAAGCTGCATCAACAAAACAGTCAATCGCATCAAGGCTAGGGACCTGAAGCGGTTTTGTCGTCACGGTTGGGGAAGTGGGAGGGAGAAGAGTCTGTGCTTCCTTCCAATTGCGTGCATCCTGGATAGCTTTATTGAGCACATCCTCAGCTGGGAGGTCTCTGTTCTCGAAGAGAAGGAGATTCCGTGATTTCCAGAGGTGCCAGAGAATCCAAGGGTACAACGGAGTGGTCGCGAGTCCCGTTGGAGGGAGTGTGATCGTCTTCTTTAAGCCCAATAAAAGGACCTCCACAGAGACGTGGGATGAGGGTACTGGTTAGTCTGGTTTATGCAACGCCGGGGTAAGATCCCATACCTTAGCCGCAAACGGACATTCGAGAAAGAGATGGGTTTCAGTCTCAGGTGCTTGACATCTTTTACAGAGAGGGTCAGATCCAATGCCTCTAAGTGTTAGATTTTGTCCCACCGATAGAGCTTTATTCATGGCCTTCCACAGGAAGTGTTTAATCTTTGGGGATGTGGCAAGATTCCAGACTCCCTTTTGCCAATTGAAGGAGCGATGAGAAGCCACAGTGTTGTTCAATTTTGCTAAAGCATAGCCAGTTTTAGTTGAGTAACAGCCTGATTTTTCAGGTAACCACACCCAAGCATCGGGTAAAGGGGAATCACTTAAATGGATTCGACGAATAAGATCCTCATACTGAGGTAAATGTGTCCTGATAGCTTGTAAATCCCAGGAATTTGTCGCTGAGTGAATGAGATCACTTACTTGCAGGTTGATGTTTTCTGCCGTGGGAGGCCCCATAGGAGCTAGGGGGGTGACCGGAGAGAGCCATGGTTCTGACCAGACCTTGATTTGATCCCCTTTGCCAACTTGCCTTCCCAATCCTCTTAATAACAGGTCTCTCCCAATGAGAATTCCCCTCCAACCGTGGGATGCAGAGGCTGGCGCAGTACAAGTCAGGAAGGAGCTGGATTTGCAGTATTTGCCGCAGAGCACTTGTGCCAGAAGGGAATTGGGTTCATGGATTATCCTCCAACTCAGTTTGGCAAGCAAAGCATCATTAAATTTCTCTATTTCTCTAAAACCCAGTCCTCCTGCATTTTTTGGGACTGTGAGTTTGTCCCAGGAGACCCAAGCCATCTTCTTCTTTCCCGGATTTGAGTCCCACCAAAAACGTGTGAGCACGGATTGGATTTGTTTACATACAGAGGTTGGGAGTTTGAAGCACGACATCGCATAAGCCGGCATGGAGGTAAGAACTGACTTTAAGAGCACTTGCTTTCCAGCTCCCGAAAGAAACTTTGAGGCCCAACTATGAGATCTCTGTCGGATACGGTCCACAATTGACGAGAAGATGTCCCGCTTTTTCCTTCCAAAATGCTCAGGGAGTCCGAGATATTTTCCTATTCCACCCTCTTTGTCAATCTGAAGTGTCAATGCCACTCGCCTTTTGATCTCAGGCGGGGTTTTAGAGGAGAACGTGATGGCTGATTTGTTGAGGTTTATACACTGACCCGAAGCTTTCTCATACCTTTCCAAGATGTCTTTAAGAGCTGCGCAACAAGTCGGGTTCGTCTTGCAAAAGAACATAGTATCGTCCGCAAAGAGCAGATGATTAACTAGAGGGCTGCCTCTTGCCACTCTTACACCCGGTAAACGACCTTTAACTTGAGCTTGTTGGCAAAGACCCGATAAAACCTCAGTGCAAAGTATGAAGAGGTACGGTGATAGAGGGTCGCCTTGTCTTAGTCCACGAGAGGGGACTACTTTTCCTTGTGGGACTCCATTTATAAGAAAGGAGTATGAGACTGTATTCACGCACGTCATGATCCACGAGACCCACTTGGGGTGAAAACCAAGCTTTAGCAAGACCGCTTCAAGAAAACCCCATTCTATCCGGTCGTAAGCCTTGCTCATATCCGTCTTGACGGCCATGGAACAATACTTTTTTGCTCCCGAAGTTCTGAGAAAGTGAAGGATCTCATGAGTAATTAAAACATTATCTGCTATAGCTCGTTCCGGTACAAAGGCCGTCTGATGCTTGGAAATGACTTGAGGCAACCATGGATGTAGGCGTCTTGTGAGAATCTTTGCGATGATCTTATAGTGAACGTTGCATAAGGCAATAGGTCTATAATCCGCGACCTTTCGAGGAGCCGAAATCTTCGGTATAAGGCAGACATGCGTCTCATTCTGTTTTGGTGACAATCGGCTGGATTCAAAGAACCTGCAAATATCTTTGGACACGTCTGCACCTAAAATCTCCCAATAAGCATGGTAAAAGGCTGCAGAGAACCCGTCTGGACCCGGAGCTTTGTCCGCGTGAATCGAAAGCAGAGCTTCTTTAATCTCCTGAGGCTCAGGCAATTTGATGAGTGCTTCATTCATCTGTTGTGTAATAAGAGGAGTTAACGTTTCATTCACCACCCTGAAGTCAGAGTTTTGGTTGGAAGTGAATAGATCCTGGTAGAAGCTAGAGACTGTTGCTGCAATTTGCTCTTCTTCATGAACCTCCTGACCTTGGCTATCTTCGATTACTGATAGAGTGTTCTTTGACTTCCTGCTTCTTCTGATCGCGTGAAAATAACCAGTATTCCGATCCCCACTATGCAGCCATTGGACTCGGCTTCTCTGTTTCCAGAAAAGTTCTTCATTCCTATAAGCTGATTCCAGCTCCTGAGTTAAGCGATTAATGAGTTCTTGGTTTGGAGAGTCTGCTGACAGAGCAGCTTCCAGGTCTTCTTGCGTTGCTTTGATCAGTTTGGCACTGTTTTCATTTTGTTCCTTGGACCATTGTATGATACTTTGTCTGCAGCGACTTATTTTGAACAAAACAGAGTCGTGTTTGAAGAGATTCCAAGCTTCTTGAACCAGTAATCTGACTTCCTCTTTCTCTCTAAGTCTTCTGTCAAATCTGAAAACGCTTCGACGCTTTCTAGGAGCCGATCCAAGGTGAGTGACTAGAGGGCGGTGGTCTGAGCCCTCGAAGCGAAGATACTCGCATCTGCTTGCTGGAAAATGTTCAGACCATGAGCAGTTGGCTAGAGACCTGTCAAGTCTAGATCTGATGAAGTGTTGGTACCTAACGCCTCTCCAAGACAGAGAATTTCCAGTATGTTTAATATCCCAGAGCCCATTTTGAGATACAAAGCTTCTAAAGGAAAGAAAAGAACCTTCCCATCTAGGGGGTCCACCCACTTTCTCTGAATTGTCCAAGATATCATTAAAGTCCCCTGTAAGCAACCAAGCTGATTCTCTGTTGGCTCCAACTTGTGAAATGCGGTTCCAAAACACTGATCGATTTTCTATCTGAGGGGCTCCATAGATGAAAGTAATATAAGCTTGTTCTTTTTTAAAAGAGATCTTGGTATCTATGAAGTTAGGGGCTGATTCAAGAACTTCTACTTCCACTGTATCTCTCCACATAAGGGCCAGCCCTCCACTTAAACCTTCAGGGGGTACAGTAAAGAGCTTTGCATAGGAGAGATCTGTGAAAGTGTTGGAGACTACTTCATCTTGATTTTTGGTCTCCATGAGAAACAAAATTTCAGGAAAAAGAGTACGTCTTATTTCCTTTAAACGCTGAACTGTGAGGGTGTTTCCCAAGCCCTGACAGTTCCAAGCTACTATGGCTAAGGAAGAGGATTTGGTGGATTTTGAAAATCCACCACCTTCCCACCAGCTTGTTTGCGAATGGCCGGCACAATAGAGGGTCTTGGGGGTTCAGCTTGTGCGTCTTGGTTTCCTTCATCTTGAATATCAGGAATGTTATCAACTCGGAGCTTCTTTCTAGATGTAGCAGATCTGGTACTGGTGGCTTTTTGCTTACGGATGCTAACACCTTGAAGAGGGCTGCGGGCACCTCTAGGTTTAGGGCCAGGCTTTTGTCTCACCTTAGTTGGCTTAGCCATTGTCTTTCTTTTGGTTGAGGCTCTGGTGGTAGGTAGCTTCTCCGGTACAGTAACCGTGATAGATTCTACTTGCGGGCCCAAACAGAGGTGGGTAGAGATTCTATTGTCCACAGAGTGTGGTAATTCCTCATTCTGAGGTAGGGAGGGGGCTTCATTTGTGGATAAATGCTTGGCCTGGGGAGGAAGTCCACTTGATTCCCCTCTGAAAAGAGGACTCTTCTGGAAAGGAAGACATTGGTTAGAGTCCCCTAAGTATTGGATTTCTACATCCTGCAGTCTTCCCGAGAAGGAACTATTAATGGTAGAGAGTTGTTGTTCCCTTTGTGTCAGAGCTTGGGATACTCTTTCTAGTGCAGGTCTACGAGATTTGGGGGTACTCGAGCCTTCATCTTTGTCAAGAAGACCAGATGCTCTGGAAGGGGCCTCCCTTGAACGGAGAGATGGTGAAATACGGTGTTGTTGATCCAAAGAACCAAACCGGATGTTAGATTGTCCGGCTGAAGGACTACCTCTCACTTGGTAGCTTTTTTGGTGTGGAGGGGAGTAGTGTCTCCTCTGGAAAAGGCTTCCTTTGGAATGGTAATCTTGTCGGTGAGAGGAGCTTCGAGGCAGGTATCTGTTGGGTGGGAGAGGAGCCAGTGCTCTTGAGACAGATGATTGACCCTGCCGAGAAGAACTATCTCTGTCCTTCCTTGGGATAGCTCTATATCTAGCTTCCGTCGAATCACGATGGGGCAGAGGGCGGTAAAAGTCATCTCTGCTTCTGTCAAGGCGCTTATCTGATCTGCTGTCATGTGGCCTGTGATGAGAGACTGCATTTTGCCTTACTTCTGGGGGAGGATGTCTCATGTCCTGTCTTCTTCTTTTGTCTTCTTATTTTAACTCTTATTTATTATAATGTTAGACTCTTATAATGCTTATCTTTTACTTTATTCTATATCGAACTTAAATTTGCAAGCGACAAACTTGAAAGATAAAATTTCAAAATCCACAGAAAAGCTCTTAAATCAACCAAAAACTTTAGAATCCACTAGAAAATAAAAGTTCCTTACAAAACACCTAATTATCATATGCAAACTCATAGTTTTGATAGTTTTGGTCTTTTAATTATCATATTGCTCCTTACATTAAACTGTAAAAGTCAAGTTAATTGTTGATAACTCCAGTAAATTCGTTATAGCAACTTCCATAATATAGAAGAATGACTAGAGTGAGCGAGTCCGGCAGAAGATGTGTTGTAGTTTCCATGTGTCCACATGGCCCGGCAGGTTATATCGGTGGTCACATCATGCATCTTCTCGCTTCACTTCTCCTTGGTGCCAACTGAAAAATAACTGATTCATATAGGATGAATCTCTGAAAAGTCTCATTGATGTGTCTCCGGGTTTACGAGGTCTGCAAGTCGGAGATCATGGGCTTCTAAAGATGGTGCCATGGTGGTCTTATGGATACTAGGGGCTCGGAGGTAGATAACCATGGGTCAGACATATGATTCACACCTATGTTTACACGTTTGACACAACCAGATCTTTAACCGAATCCCACTTTAAATTAAAGACAAAAGAAAAAGAACATTTGGGTGAACAAAAAGTGTCTTAAGTAAGGAATACATAAAACAACAAACAGATTCCAAAATATCTCTTTTTTGGGTTGCGACTAAAAAGGGAAGAGGAACATGAAAAAACCTCATCTCGCTGAAAGTAGTCTAACAAAACTTCCTAGTGAGATAAAACAAGTTCCATCCCATAAAATTAAGGAGACAAAGATTTTGTGTCCTAAAAAAACCAAATGTACAATGAAAACTGAAGCCCCAAAAAAGTGTATAAACATTATCCAACTTCTTCCTTCTTAATCCTCAATTGTCTGAATCTCTCCCATCATGATCCTGTTACTAACCACATTAAATCCAAGTACCGATGCGCTTAAGTTTACCTTCTTCCCTTTCTTGGCCTTTTTCTT
This sequence comes from Erysimum pusillum, assembly GCA_900406355.1. Taxonomy (NCBI): domain Eukaryota; kingdom Viridiplantae; phylum Streptophyta; class Magnoliopsida; order Brassicales; family Brassicaceae; genus Erysimum; species Erysimum pusillum. The sequence goes on along the minus strand of OVBW01000705.1, from coordinate 8,664 downwards.
TCCTCCAACTTTCGAGAACCCGTCATTTGCAGCATTCATGTTATAATAATAGTCGTCGCCTGTGTTGTTTTTGGTCCCGACTCCCGAGCTCTTTGATTGAAATGCAATCTCGACTACTTCTGATGGTAACAGGTCTTTGTAGTTGAGGAATTTGTCAATGAACTTGTGGTCCGGATCACGCGACCCCAGATTTTCTATCAGAAGAGTTTCGGCTTCTGATCGGGATAGCTTCAGGCAAAATTCCAAGACACTTGTATCTGACAACACAAAAGGGATAAACATTACATCAAAAGCGGAATAAATGTTTGATCGAAACGAAAGTGAGGATGTTCTCATTCCTATATGTTCTTCAATCTGTCCCAACTAGGTTACAAGAAAATTAAACAGAGTGCTAAGGGCAGGGATTGACCAAAAACAAATTGAAAACTACAGTGTAATATAAACTTTTTTACCTTCTGAACCAAGAAGCCTGAGACATTCGCTTCTGCACCAATCTCTGAAGCCATTCGCCTCTGGAAAAACCACAGACACATGATAAAAAAACAAGCTAACAGCTTCGGACGGGCAGAGTGATCAGTAAAAAGCAAACCTGTGAGTTTTGTAACTGCCTCCTTTTTCCCTTTCTGTGCCGCCTGAGTGACAACAGGTGAAGACAAAGCCCGATCTGCAGAGGCAGTTGAAACTGATTTCTGTCGATTCAGTGAAGTTCCTGCATTTACTTTCCCAGGAGTGGTTTTGGTTCCCCAACTGCTTTGACTTGTAAGATGAGGAAAGTCTCCCCTGCTCGAAAAGAACTCTCAGTTAGTCGATTTCCTTCAACAAATATAAGGTGGTGATAAAATGCAAACTCTTATAGCAAGTACAAATTATAAGGGAAAGCTGCTCCTTCAATATATTTAGTAACGCAACATCAGATATGACGACTTGGGAACTCAACAAACAAAAGATGGATTCATACTGTTTTGATTCCTGGGTTGATTGCTCAACTGGACCCCAGAAAAGGTCATCATCTCCTTTGGATTTTGACTGCGAGGAAGATTGAGAAACAGCCTGGGAAGGGGAAGATCCAGAACGTGACCAGGAAAGAGCACCGCCCTGAGGAGCCTGTTGTGGAGTAGATTTCTGGGTGATAGGTACTGCACTAGGGGGAGGATGAGACGAGGTCGTCATCTTCTCCTGCTCCTTCACGATGTCCCTAAGCGAGCTAGGTTTTGTGGATTTTTTCGGAGCAGTTGACCATGCAGCAGCTGGTGGAGGATTGTTCGCAGCCTCTCCTTTCCATAGAACAAAATCTCCCAACGAAGGCCCGGAAGGAATAGCAGGCAAAACTTCCTGCTGCTGCACAACACGAGAACTTTTTCCCTTCTCAACAGTGTTTGTTTGGAGGGATGTATCTACAGTAGGAACCTGTGCCGCAATTTTTGCTGCAGAATTCTTTGCTCTCGCAGATTTCTTGCGGCTCTTTTTTGTTTCCTTAGCGTCAATAAAGTTATCATCATCTAAAGACTCTGAATTAGTAGCTGTAACTTGCATAAATGTGTCATTGTTAGAGATGATATCCATTACTTCCGTCTCTCTGTCACTGGATTTGGCAAAAACATCATCAGCCAGTAAGTCATGCAAGTGGCTTTTCTTAGCCTTAAGAGCAGGAACACTTTCTGGCTTAACACCGGTTTGAGTAATAACTGACTCTCCATGAGTCTCTCTTAGGATGTTAGGATCTGAATTAGCAACAATCCCAGCCCAAGGACCAGCCGAACCCACTGAACTCACAGTAGTAGGAATCTTTGGAGCTAGAGCTTCGGCCTGTGCTACCCTCTGTTCTTCCATTTGAATTTCTAGCAATGACTTTGGTTTAAAGCCAGGAGCAGGCTTCCAAGCACGTCCTGGTTGTGGTCGTGGCAGTGAAGACTCTTCTCCCCTGACTGAATCAGCTTCGGAACTCATTTGGGAGGTGTTTGAAGCAGTGGCTATGGAGCCCTTAATGAGGTGAGTATCATTGTCTATCAAAGTGTCGGCGGACTTTTTAGTTTTACCCTTTATCTCAGAATCATCAGCAATTCCTATTTCAGGTTGTTTTGCCTCCTGCAGAGGAGCTTTAGAAGTTGCCTTAGCCAGTTCAGCAGCCTGCTTAGCCCGCTGCTTCCTGGACTTCTTTTCAGAAGTCTTCCGTCCTCCAGAAAGTTCATTGTTTTTAACTTCAGTTGCAGGAACCTCCACAGGTAACTCATTATTGATCTCTCCTTGTCCAGCATACACGTCCTTAGCCTGCTCCTCCAACAACTTACTCTCACATGTTTCGGGAGCTGTTATAGTAGGAGTGGAGCTTTCATTGTTTGGACGGCTCACTGGTTCTTCTTCCACATTTTGTGTAGCATGATAACCAGGAGAGATGACAGGCTTCTCTGAGTACAAGCTGTTCATGTAGTCTGCAGAAACTGTTCTTTCATATTCTGATTTTGAATCTTTTTTATGGGTATCATTGATTTGATCAGCTTGAACTGTCCCCTCATTCATCCTAGGGTCAACATTACCAAACAGCTGTTGTTGCAGGTGCAGAGAGGGAGTTCCGAATGAAGCAACATTAGCGGCATGAGTTACTGGGAGCAAATCAGCTAAGTTGGCACCTCGCTCCTCATGGGAAACAGGAATCTGCATCTGCTGATTGACCTGTGTCATATCTTTTGATTGTTGCAGCCTAAGCGCATCAAAAGACGCCTGCAACTGCCCATAAGATGGCTCTCCAAACCGTTGCTGAGAACGCTGTTGATCAGCGAGAACCTGGGAAAAGAGCTGCTGTTGCTGTCGTAACAACTGCTGCTGCTGCTCTTCTTGTTTGTGTTGGTGTTTAAGCAATAACATCTTTTCCACCAATAGACGCTGATGTTGGGCAGAAAGTGGTGGCTGAGCATTCAACTGCATCAAGAGTTGTTGCTGCTGCAACAGATTGAGCGCTTGCTGATCTTGAGAGAGTCCAGCGGCGAGCATCATATCAGGAGATAACATGCCACCTGGATTATTTTCAATAGATTGACCAAGTAAACCTGTCAAAGGTAAATTCTGCTCTGGCAGTCTCTGCTGTTGGACCCCAAAGGGAATTTGCGTTTGGAAACTTTCCTTTTGATTGGTTTGTGACCAAGCAGAAAGAGGACCACTAACAGCAGGAGAAGACCTATCCGTCGCACCTTGGAGGATGGACAACAAATCAGAACTTGGAGAACGTGCAGGTTTTTGAGCATTTTCTGACACATTCTCTGATCCTGGCATCAGGTTTGCAGATTCCCGACCAGGCCAATATGGATACGGACTAGGTATTGATCTCTGCCGTTCAAGTTCCAATTTCTTGGCCAACAGATACATGTCAGCCCCACCATCAGTAACTGGTAAAGACAACCCACCGGAACTATTTACTCCATATCCTTGAACACCTGCAGACACAACAGAAAAATAAATAAAATTACTGGTCGTGAGCAGCTAATATGTTAACAAAAGATATTCTTAAAACACATCAAATGGCCAACTCTGGGACTACCTTGGGCTGAATTGTTCAAACCCCCAGACATCAAGGATTCAATAAACCGATTCTCCGCTACAGTCCCTGCACCATGCTTATACCTCATATCATTTTGCAACATATCAGCCTCACCCATCCCAGAATGAACTTTCCCCACACCAGGAAAGGCTGGTGCACCAGCTGCATCAACAAATTCGTTTGGCTTGGCACCAGTAAAACCAGGTGGTGGACCTGACTTAGCCCGTAAATGCGGCATTACATCACCAAGTAATGAAAAAGGAGAATCATTTGGTGCATTTGCAAGACGAACGAGCAAGTCTATGCCGAAATATCCAGCCTCAAACCATCCAATGATATCAGATCCAGAAAAAGGGCCTTGAATTAGACCCTGAGGATCTTTATAATAGAGTGAAAGTTCTTCAGGCGAAGATGGCGGTATCTTTCTAACTTCCCGCTCCCTGTCAAACACCAGAGATGGCTGCCTTCTAAGTGCAGGATCTTCACTGATTGGCCATCTTGATTCACCTTTGGACTGTGGCAACATCACATTGCTGCCTGAATGGTTTATTGAATCTTTAGGATGTGACCAGACGTTGTCAGAAGATTTCAGCCTGGCATCAGCTGAAGGGTCATTCCAATCATGTGAGATCCTACTCGGCCTTTCTCCCACAGAAGGCTGACGCCATGAGGACATAGATTGAGCATGATTATTCCCCTGCCCACTGGGTTCTTTCAGTTCTCTGACAGGCACCTCATTGCCTTTCCTAAAAGGAGCATAACCTTCATGAGAAGCTGCAAAATGACAGAAACAACGTACTATGAGAGGCTAACAGGGACAGATAAATACTTGCATATCATATATACCAGATCTTAGCATTTTCAGCTTTGACAGCACTGCTCAACGAATTTTAATGAATATGAGTTAATTTCAATAACTGTAGAAATAGACATTCACTCAATTCCAATATCAGCTATTTCTAACAGCACCAATATGAGTCAACAAAGCTGCATGAAGACCACAATATGTCAACACGTACCTTCTGGCCTAAACTTATCATCTTGGTAGTTCCTTGTTTCTCCACTTTCATCTTTAGATTCCTCAGCAGCGAATGTCATATCTTCTCTGCTTCCAGCTGCAACAAGGCATTCACAATAATTACCATTTATGTCATATACACAAAACACTAGAAGCCTGGATGTCTTTCACAGAATTCTTACCAGGCCTGATTCGCCTAGGTTGTGAAAACTCAGCTGAATTTCGTCCACTAGGGCCATCCTTGGTAGTTTGAGGGGCACCACTGCTCACTATTTTTCCTTTCTCAATCGCATCCAGAATATTCTGTGAAAAATAAGGGTATAAAGATCGGAAAATTGAGATACTATAGGAAGAAGAAACATTAACTAAATTTAGAAATACTCACCACTTCATCGGAACTTGGGGCGCAAAGAGCCAGAGGATCCGATGGCTGCTCACTTGTAAGGGAAGGTACCTCGATGAACCCATCTGGAAACTTTTCATAACACTCTGCATCAGCCATCCGGTACACATCCAACAGTTTCATTCTGCTATATCTCAGATGGGGAGGCTCTCCAGGACCACTTTCCCCCCTGTCAGAGGCAGATCCAGGGGGATGAGACTGGTTAGTAAATAGGCTTCCACCTGGACTCAACCTTCCACGTCCAGCTGAAAAGATAGCAGTGTTGTCTCCACGTCCCCTGCTGTGAGAGAAGGGTGTGACCTGCTTATTTGGTGTTGATTGGCTGTTAAGAGCTTCTCCTCTTCCTCGACCTTGAGAGGGTCTCCAGGGCCGGTAATGGTCTCCATCACCAGTAGGAAGAGATGGACCCTTCTCACGAATGACATCACCGTCCTTACCAGGTTCATCCCACCTATTACGTGGAATCTCAGCTTCCTTATCATCAGGTCCCCAGCGAGAGTTCCACTTGCTCTCACGCCGCTGCTCTGGCGCAGCATCCTTGTTTCCTGAATCAGTGTTCCACTTGCTCTCACGCCGCTGCTCTGGCGCAGCATCCTTGTTTCCTGAATCAGTCCACCGGTCATTCGGACCACGTCGTGGTTCCCCAAATTTAGGAGCCACATTATCCCACCGGTCCACCTTCTTATTATCACCAAAGTCTTTGTCGCCATTCCGCCAGCGGTCTTTTCGGACAGTGGACAAGGTATCTCTTTCCTCATCACGCCAACGATCACGACGACCACTTTCTGCATCAAGTAAG
>OVBW01000704.1:0-10241 GCA_900406355.1 Erysimum pusillum | reverse complement strand
TCAAATTGCCAACCACAGTGATGATTAGAACAATGACAGCAGCTAAACAGGCCATGGCTTGAGTGAAAACGAAATGAACATGCTCAGATGAATCCTCTCCAGAAGCAGGAGCACATGGTCTAATGAAGTACATCATTGCAAAACAGATAACCGGGATCCCGAGAGCAAGGAACATGAGTAGTTTCGTAGAAGATTGATCAAGAAACACATTGTATATAACAGCGTAAACCGCTCCACCAATTGCAGCATACCCTTTGAGAATTCCAGCAACAGTGCCTCTACTGAGCGGGAAATTCTTCATGTTCGTTACTAAAACTGCTGTCCCAAACCACGCACTGCTATTAGTAGCTACAATTAATGCAATCCACAACTGCAATTTCCAGTGAAACAAAAAGATCATCTTTTTTGCAAAGCAATGGTGTTCTAGAGTTGTTGAAAGCATCAAAGGAAGACAATTTCACTCGATTAACACAAAACCAAGCGATTCACAGACGCATCAAAGTAGGAACTAAAAAGGTGAAAACTTTAGACTCACCAGCCAAAAGGGAAGACCAGGAAGAGTCTGAGTAACGGAAAGCCAAATGAGTCCATAGCCAAAGAAGCAAGCACAAGCACCGACAAAGAGGACCATCCATGGCGGAAGCTTGCTACAGGCGTAACCAGGAAGCAAAGCGACGCTCTCTCCGACATCATTGGCAACTCCAAGGATGGTGAGCTGTTGCTGATTGTAACCCAAGACCGATTTCAGAGCATGAGAGTACAAAGGAAAGTTGTAAGCGTTTCCGGCGGCGATCTCGAGCCATACCGCCGCAGATAAACCAACCCACGGTGGACGGCTTCCCGATTTAATCACTAGCTTAGGCATTTTCGAAACCGTTGTAATGCTTCTTCTCTCTCGCTCCCTCTCCACAAGTTTTTATTTATATCAAATTTGATGATGATTTTTAATGTGAAGACAAATACTTTTTTTTAAAAAAAAAATAATGAGAGGTTTGCGCAATTACACTTTCTATCATACAGTATNTTATTTATATCAAATTTGATGATGATTTTTAATGTGAAGACAAATACTTTTTAAAAAAAAAAAAATAATGAGAGGTTTGCGCAATTACACTTTCTAATTTCTATCATACAAAAAATAAATAATAATTATTTTTGCCAAAATAAAAGAAAAATAATTCTTTTTGCCAAAGTAAAGAAAAGTCATGAAGCAATTTCTGATGATAAATACATACAAACGACATTAGCCCATGGTAGTTATATACAAACAACATTAGCCCAAAATTTTGAAATTCAAGATGATCAGATCTCAATAGTAGAAACATGATTTGTAATTGTGCTACTGTTATTAGTCGGATTCAAATCCATGTATATTTATTGTTGTTTTTCTTATCCCCTATCTTTAATGTTTTTGAATACTAGTACCAAAAATCGAAAATTTTGGGTCAAATCATACCAAGATTCTGCTTGGTTTGACCACATACACGTGTCCACACACATTTCACGTGCACATGCATTTACAACTTAATTTACAACAAGGAAAGAGACATAGAAAAATATCAATAAAATTCCCAATTTGTAACTAAAATAGTAATTCCAGTCATTAATTTCTCAGTCTTTTTAAAGTGAATCCCGTAAAATGATACTTTTTTTGTTTTTTTTGAGTTTTCTGTTTTACACCATGTTATGCACAGCACACTACACAATCTACTCTAGAGCACACAAACTTATACACTAAAGCCTTTTTGTTTTCTTTTGATATGAAACAGTAAGAATCACAGAGCTACCATTAAGGACTTGAGAGAGATCCATCAGATGCTGGAAGCGGCTACGTATTTCTCCCAAGTTCCGTATTTTGAGCTGAAAGTTCCACCGCCAAATTGTTGTGCGTACTCACAGATCACATCCCGCGCACAAGCGTCCCATGTTTTGGCTATGTCTTTGAGAGACATTGGCTGTGACAAACTTTTTAGCAATACCTTGAATCTTGCCATAGCTTTCGATGAAAGGTCCTCTTTCTCTTTGCTGTTCAAGAAACCAGACCGTGTTAAGAGGATAATGCAGTTTCTTATAGAGTTGTTCTACATACAGGATTTTTGGCTATATGGTAGATGTTTGCTCTGACTCGGTATGAAATTAAGAAATGTGTATCTATTTACTTGACACTGAAGGACCTTGCTTGTACCTGGTTTCGACCGGGAGTTTGTCCAAAAGAGATGGAGAGCCGTTGGGGTAGCTACAAGGAACCAGCAGGCGCAAGGGTCGAATAGGATACTGTGATAGAGGCACAAACATATTTGAAGAAGGATAAACTGAATTGATTTTTCTTAAAATGTTAAAACGAGATGACCCTGCTTACCATTTGTGTTGATGAGAGCTGAGCCTCCAAGGCTGGGCTGAGAGAAACAGCTATAAACGAGAATCTAACTGTTGTCCCTTCACACTCTTTGCTTGATGTTGCTTTCTCACTAGGATCAGCACTAATCTCAACAACTGTATCTATCAGCCGCTGGTTTATTTCCTTGATTTCCTCCAAAAGGGCATGCTCGGTCTGCAGTCCAAGATTGAATCTTCAAAATATGAAAATTGGAACCTTGTGCTTCCAACTTTTATTTGTTAGGTGTGTGTGTATGTGTNATTTCCTTGATTTCCTCCAAAAGGGCATGCTCGGTCTGCAGTCCAAGATTGAGTCTTCAAAATATGAAAATTGGAACCTTGTGCTTCCAACTTTTATTTGTTAGGTGTGTGTGTATGTGTTAATTTTCAGATATACCTAAGGGAAGTGTAACTGAAATCCATACCTCAGTTCTTGCCTTCTTGCCACCACAAGTCACAGTAGATCCCATATCTGATGTTACCAAACCAGCAAACTGCTTGTAGCTATCACCAACGTTTCCTCCCAATGAAGCAACTCTTACTGGCATCGCGGTTGTGTGACGCTTCCTTTTCATGGTCGCCATCATTCCCTCTTGCGTCATGGAGTTTCTTTCTTGGAGACGGAACTTAGTCCTTGCAACCAAGTCCTCACCAACTGAAGCTCTTGAACCGTTTCCTGGTAATGAACCAGCTATCCTATCAACCATGCTTACAACAGATCCGATATCACTTACTGCAGAAGAAAGCGCTTGAAGTGAGATGGATTTCACCTGAAACCAACAGAAAGCATACATGAACATCAGAACACTATTTAGAAATGACACCACCCTAAAATTAGTATATACTCTTCAAAATTAGTAATGTTACTTACGGCTCTAATAAGGCGTTCAATAGGGAGCTCAGTAGCACTCAATTCTCCACATGTATTTGTCAAAGGATTTATAATGACTCCATGAGGACTAGTAAGCTCCTCAAGGAGAGTAGAGGCAGAGATCCCAGGAGTGCCAATTGCAAGGGATTGAACTACACCTTTCTTACTCTGTTGTGCCATTGGCCCAGCACCCTGCATGCTCATCTGCGGATTTGTTTGATTATCATGAGATTGATCTTGAACGGTCTGAGTTTTTGGAAGCTGTATTGTCTGCATCAGNCTCATCTGCGGATTTGTTTGATTATCATGAGATTGATCTTGAACGGTCTGAGATTTCGGATGCTTCCCATGCTGTATTGTCTGCATCATCTTCTCACAATAAGCTACCTCATCCTTAAATGCAGGAATGATACTGCTCTTTTGAACAGATAGGAATCGTCTTATTCGCTCTAAACATTTCTTCAACTTTTGCAACGTCTCAAACTGCTTTGATCTTTGTTGCTGCGGAAGAGATTCCTGCTGAAAAGACCCAAAAGAAGGAAGAAACAAAGACATTGATAGAGATCCAAACTACATGATCTATAGAAATTAGGTATCTGCTGAGAGTTAACTTTCTAGTTGACATNAGATCCAAACTACATGATCTATAGAAATTAGGTATCTGCTGAGAGTTAACTTATTTCTAGTTGACAGTAACTTACACGGTGCAACTTGTGTGTAGTTCTTTGGTAAACATCATTCAGAAATGGTGAATACATCTGTTTCATGGATCTGATCTGTACAGACAATTACAAATCACAGTGACCCCTCCTCGTTGTATCTTCTAACTTGAGGATTTCATTATAGATAATCATGAGAAACAAGCAAGATTCAAGAAGGGATGTCTAATTACCTTTTGGAAAAGCTCCTCTCGCCATTCATCTCCATTTGTGTTTTCCATTGGATCTAAATGAAAGCGAGTTCCTCACCAGACACTGTGTATAGTAACAACTAAAACCCTAAAATTAGAGGAACAACTATCCATTAAACCATCTTAATTCTAAGTTGTAATGCAATTCAATGATGAAAAAAGTTGACCTAGGGCTCAATAAGCGGATCCGTGAAAAGCACGCAATGAGACAAGAAGAAGAAATGTGTTCGATTCTGGGCAGCAACAATCCTATAAACTCTCCTCAGAACCAAACAAACGAAATCCGAAAATCTAACCTCAGAAATCAACAACCTTTTAGCTACGAATCAGAGAAGCGAATGTTTCCCGTTATCTTTGCGTATTCTTGATACACCGTTTAAACAACAGGGAGCAAAGCGGAAGGAGACTCTGATTGGGCAAATAGAGAAGAGACACGTGTCCTCTATAACATGAGAAACTTCTTTGTTTTTTTTTTTTTAGGCTTGATCCAAATATTAAACATGAGAAACATGTCAATGTTCTTTAACTATATTTGAAATAAATTCAGTATGTCCGAGGAAAGAGAATAAAATACATACAACAAAATTAATTTTATAATTGAAAAATGTTCAATAATACAGCATAAGCTTTGGTAAATAGATAATGATCCCAATCACATATGGGTAACAAAAAAACTTATACTATACAACCAAATGTGGAAAAAAAAGAGAGGAGCCTTTTTGGCTTATTCTGTAGGTTTGACGTGAAACAGTAAGTGAATCACAGAGTTACCCTTGAGGACTAGAGTGATCCACCAGATTTCAAGAAGCTGCTACAAATTTCTCCCAAGTGCCGTATTTTGCGCTGAAAGTCCCACCGCCAAACTGCTGTGCGTACTCACAGATCACTGCCCGAGCACAAGCGTCCCATGTCTTGGCTATGTCTTTGAGCGACATTGGCTGTGACAAACTTCTTAGCAATATGTTGAACCTTGCCATAGCTTTGGATGACAGGTCCTCGTTCTCTTTGCTGTTCAAGAAACCAGACCGTGTTTAGGTAAGAGGATGACGCAGTTTCTTATAGAGTGTTTCTAGAGACATGAGCAGATGATTTTGGAGATGATTTTAACTATGTATGAAAGAAGTTTGCTCGACTCAGTATGAAAGATCTATGTTTCAATTTACTTGAGCCTGAAGGATCTTGCTTGTACCTGGTTTCAGCCGGGAGTTTATCCATAAGAGATGGAGAGCCGTTGGGGTAGCTACAAGGGACCAGCAGACGCAATGGTTGAATAGGAGACTGCAATAGAAACAGAAAACATATTTTAAATAGAATATTTGAAATGATTTTTTCACAAAATGTTAAACAAGATGACCATGCTTACCATTTGTGTTGATGAGAGATGAGCCTTCAAGGCTGGGCTGAGGGAAACAGCTATAAACGAGAATCTAACTGTTGTTCCTTCACACCCTTTGCTTGATGTTGCTCCCTCACTAGGATCAGCAGCATCTTCATCATCACTAATCTCAACAACTGTATCTATCAGCCGCTGGTTTATTTCCTTGATTTCCTCCAAAAGGGCATGCTCGGTCTGCATCCAAGATTGAGTCTTCAAAATAAGAAAATCGAAACCTTGTGCTTCCAAAACTTAATTGTTGTGTTTGTGTATGTCAATTTTCAGATATACCTAAGGGAAGTCTAACTGAAAAGCATACCTCAGTTCTTGCCTTCTTGCCATCAGAAGTCGCAGTAGATTCCAGATCTGATGTTTCTGAACCAGCAAACTGCTTGTAGTTATCACCAACGCTTCCTCCCAGTGAAGCAATGCTTAGTGGCATTGCGGTTGTGTGGCGCTTCATTTTCTTGGTTGCCATCATTCCCTCTTGGGTCATGAAGTTTCTTGCTTGGAGACGGCACTTAGTCATTGCAACCAAATCTTCGCCAACTGAAGCTCTCGAACCGTTTCCAGGGGCTGAACCAGCTATCCTGTCAACCATGCTTACAACCGATCCGATGTCACTTACTGCAGAAGAAAGCGCTTGTGGTGAGATGGACTTCACCTGAAAACAACAGAAAGAATACATCATAACAAAACAATGTTTCTACCAAAAGAGGGATGGCAGTAATAGCCAAGTCCTGTTGCAATATATACCCTTCAAAATTAGTTATGTTACTTACGGCTCTAATAAGGCGTTCAATAGGCAGCTCAGTACCACTCGGTTTTCCAGATGTGCTTATCAAAGGATTTAAAACATTCCCATCAGGACTAGTAAACTCCTGAAGGAGAGGAGAAGCAGAGATCCCTGGAGTGCCAATTGCAAGGGATTGAACTACACCTTGCATGCCAGTTGCTTGTTGGCGTGCAAGATTTCCCATTGACAACGAAGAAGTACCAGAAGGTTTCTCAGAGTCAACTTGCATAGGGGACGGAGCCAAGGGGGTTGAAGGAGATGGGACAACAAACGGGGAGTTTGCAGGTTGCAATGGAGTTCCCATCTTGCTGACAGATGACAGATTTTTTTGGTCAACCTGAGGAGACAAATGTGGTTGTGACATCTGCGGAGATGCACCTGGCAGAAGCTGAGGCGACGAAACAGCTCCTGGTTTTAACTGTTGAAGAGGATAAGTAGCACGCTGACCCTGCAGAGAATGTTGCTGAAACATCCCACGACTGGCATTCATCCCCTGCCTCGATGTCAAATCATTCATATCATTCATCTGCTGCAATTGTGCCGCTTGCTGTCTTGCTTGCAACTGTTGTTGTTGCTGTTGCTGCTGCTGATGAATTACCTGCTGCTTCTGTAGTAGCTGCTGCTGCATCTGGCGCTGTTGAAATTGCTGTTTGAGCTGTTGCGTCATTTGTTGGTCTTGCTGTTGCTTCAGGTGTTGATGCTGAAGTAAACTGGAACTTAACTGGGGTTGATTAACATTAGACTGCAGTGTGCTTAACCCACTTTGAGCAGAGGCAGAACTGTTATTTACTTGTTGAGAAGTACTTTGTTGCATGGATCCCATGGCAACCTGCTGGCCATTATTTAATGCATTTCCTTGGCCTGATTCTAAATTAGAAGCCGGTATGGAACTGGGAATGTTCTGCTGTGGAGCTGAAACTCCAGGACGAGATGATAGAACATTGTTCTGCATATTTGGCAAACTACCCTGTTGTGCCCTTGGCCCAGCACCTTGCATGCTCATCGATTGCATCTGCGAATTTGTTTGATTATCATGAGATTGATCTTGAACAGTCTGAGATTGCGGTTGCTGCATAGGCTGCATCTGAGATTGCGGAAGCTGCCCTTGCTGTACTGGCTTCCTCGGCCTGTGCATATTTAAGAAACCAATAATCTGCTTCTCATAATAAGCCACCTTATCCTTTAATGCGGGCATGATATTGCTCTTTGAAACAGATAGGAATTGTATCATTCGCTCCAGCATTGTCTTGAATTGTTTCAATTTCTCAAACTGATCTGATCTTTGTTGCTGTGGAAGAGAATCCTGCTCCAGAGAAAAAGGAACATATTCCATAAGAAAAGAAGCAAACATATAGATGCAAGCTACAACCTCTGTAGGTCTAAGAAGGAACATAAATATCAGTAATTTCATTTTCTAGCGGTCAGTATGTAAGAGTACGAGTCTCGAGAGACTTTATTTGTTAAATGGGTAACAAGACTCCAAAGTTGTATGACGTTCTTTTGCAACAAGAAACCGATCTTGCATTGAATTCATAAAACTCCGCATAAGGTACTTAGTTAAGAGGAAATACGTACAAGAGAAAAAAAACGTGCAAACTGTACTCCTAGTAAGAAAAAAGAAACTTGCAACTTACTTGCTGCAACTTTGCTGCAACTCTCTGGTAGATTTCATTCAGATCTGGTAAGTACGTCTCTTTCATGGATTTGATCTACAAAGACAAGCACTATGGTCATACGATTGGTGATATCTATGTAAGATCGCCTTCCTTGTTGCATATATCACTTGAAGATTTAATAAGTGTAGCCAGAACTGGTAAAGATATAGCAAACTTAAAAAGAGAGAACTACCTTTTGGAAAACCTCCTCTTGCCAATCACCTCCATTTGCACTTTCCGTCTGTGCCGTCGAATCCAGCGATGCTAAGAATTATAAAAACAGGGTTGGTTCAACATCATATCCTGCTCAGAGATTATGTAAAATATCAGAACCTAAGTAAATAAAAGGATGCAACTGCATACATGATGGCATCTCCTGAAGGGTTCTTTGGGATTGATATAGTTGTCTCTGTTGGTCCACTACATTTTGAGGTGGAAGCAGGGAACCTGTGACTTGGCCTGAAGCTTGTAGCCTTTGTTGCACATCCTGTTGTAGCAGATTAGGTTGTTGTTGTAAACCTAGCTGTTGATGATGCGACTGAAGCTGGGGCATCATCTGCTGTTGGGATGGCTGATTTTGTGACTGTTGGCCCTGAGAAGAAAACAAGCCATGGCTAGCCTGCTGTGCTCGTTGCAGCCCAACCGTTGGCTGTGATAACATGTGCACCGAGTGCTGATTGTTCTGCAAACTCGAATTCCCAACCTGGGAATTCAGCAACTGTTGTTGTGGTTGCTGCAATCCTGAAACATTGCTTTGAGTGCCCAGTGGTTGCAGATGTGTTGCCTGCAGGCTGTTTTGTTGAGACATCAACTGCTGCTGGGCTGGTGGCTGCTGTTTCTGCTGCTGCTGTGGCTGCTGCTGTGGTTGCTGCTGCGACTGCTGCTGTTGAATGTTCATCATAGTATTTTGTTGGTTCAGTAACCTTTGTTGATGTTGCTGCTGCATATCCCCGACACCATGCTGCCCCATCATTTGCTTCGGTTGGATGCCTGAGCTATTTGCAGCTTGTTGCCGCAATATTTGTGCTTGCTGCTGTTGTAGAGGAGAAATTGATTGTTGTGGCAATGAAGTTTGCTGCTGATGGATGCCAGAGACTTGCTGTGATTGCGGATGTTGCCTTAGCAGCGACGATTGATGCTGCCGAAGCATAGATTGTGTCGTCTGCTGAGTAGACAATTGCGGACTTGATTGCTGATTTGTGTGGAGACCCTGGAGAGGAGCTGAGTTCACAGTGGAGGGCTGCGTAGTAGATGTTGGAACACCAGGCTGTTGAGACGAATGCAGTTGATTAGGCTGCAGCACATTTTGTTGCTGTTGTTGAATGTGTGATGGCAAAAGCGAATTGGGATTTGGAACATTCCCTCCCTGGAAGTTCTGCTTGAGAAGTTGCTGCTGTAGCTGCTGCTGATAAAGATATTGTGCACTCTGCGGCTGCTGTTGTTGCTGTGAAGACATAGCATGTGGCCTGCCCAGCATCTGCCTTTGAGATCCTGAAAACATGTTTGAGGAAAGGCCATGCTGTCCAGATGAATCTTGCAACATTCCAGCTACATTTTGCATATTGGTATTCTGGTTTACAGCGCTCGTGACGTTGTTATTGGGTATGGAGGAAACCGGCGGCATGGAAGATGGTAAAGCAGTAGAAACCGTTATTCCAGAGGCGGTATTATTCTGCATGGTTTGGGACACCAACGGCTGAGGTGCTTGAGATTGATTGGTTGTTAATGNGCTACATTTTGCATATTGGTATTCTGGTTTACAGCGCTCGTGACGTTGTTATTGGGTATGGAGGAAACCGGCGGCATGGAAGATGGTAAAGCAGTAGAAACCGTTATTCCAGAGGCGGTATTATTCTGCATGGTTTGGGACACCAACGGCTGAGGTGCTTGAGATTGATTGGTTGGTAATCCTGGAAGAAGGTGACCTTGATTGGTGGGTACTATTCAAGGAAAGGTTAAACAGCAACAAATTAGAGGAACAGTTACTCATAAAACCAGATAAACAGACTTAAGCAATACATGCTTGAGAATTGTGATTACTCGAATCCATGGATGTGCCATTATTAGCGGCAGGGATAGATGAGGAAGAACCAGCTGCATTTTGCGATTTAGTCTCCATAGTTAGCATCTTCATGGATATTTTCCGAAGGTAATCAGTCTGAAAGACATATAAAAGAATATCAGGAAGGTCGGTATACATGGATTCCATACCTCATATATTGGGGATAAGCTTTACGGGTACCAAAAGTCAATTCTTT
>OVBW01000701.1:0-18724 GCA_900406355.1 Erysimum pusillum | reverse complement strand
CAACTCGCTGGATCGTGACACGTGTCGATTTCAATGATCCGAGATCGCGACACGTGTCATATCTATCGGTTAGAGATTTTGATACGTGTCAAAAAAATATTTTGTTTTTAAAATTTTAAAAATAGAAAAAGATAAATATGAGAAAAAAATTAAAACGTAAACAAATTTAAAAGTGTAAAAAGATAACGTTAAGAAAATTCTAACTTAATTAGTTTCAAAAAAATAAAAAGATAATTTTAAGAAAAGTTTAATGGACCAAGTAGATAAAAAGGATTACAAAAGGATAAAGCTAAAAAAGATTACATAATTAAAAATTTTATTTTTAACAATTTTAAAATGTATACAGATAATTATAATAAAACTATAAATTTTCATAATTTTTAAAATATAAATAAATAATTATATGAAACTTATAAATTTAAATAATTTTTTTAATATAAAAAGATAATTATAAGAAAATTATTCGTATATTTTCCATATAGTTAGAATACTATTTTAAAATAAAAAGGATTACATAATTAAAAAAAATAATATTATTCCTAAAAGAAAAAGGAATTGTAAATATTCACATCTATATAATCGAATAGATGGTCTTATATTTTTCTTACCAAACAAAATAATTTTCTTAAAAACACTGTTGATTCAACTTTGTTCTATTGATAAAGATTTGTTTTTGTTATGATTATAGGTTTTGAGTGTCTAAAACCAACCATATGGATCAATGCATGAAGATTTGAGTGATATTTTAACTAATTGGTTTAGAAGTTGTCATCCGATAAGATAAGTTTTGATCAAAACTTAATTCTTTTGGTATTGGTATATATGTTTCAGGTATTAGTGTCAAATTATTTTGTTAAAGTTCAGTAGGTGGATCATACGATTAATTTCATCAAATGAAGAGGTGAACTTATTGTTTAACGTATAATATTTTTTTCTTTTCGTTTGATGATTTTTAGTTAGGGTACTAATGGTTTCTGATGCGATGATCTAAAAACGCACTATCGTGTGATCATGTAAGTTTTANGTGAACTTATTGTTTAACGTATAATATTTTTTTCTTTTCGTTTGATGATTTTAGTTAGGGTACTAATGGTTTCTGATGCGATGATCTAAAAACGCACTATCGTGTGATCATGTAAGTTTTAATCCAAATGTGACCTTTTTCGTATTGTTCTACATTTTTGATAAGATACGAATTATTTGGTCAATGTTCACGAGGTTGATGTGTAAGGATTGATTTTACGGGACAAATATGTAAAATTTTGAAATAGGATTAATTTGATCGGATGAAGAAGTAAAATCTCCATTTTACATATTTATGTATATTTATACAGATTATAAATTATAACGAGGGTAAAAAATAAAAAACACTAAATTTAGTAAATGTATTGTGTAATACGTATTTAAATTTGAATATAATATTTACAGATGATAACATAAATATATTGATAAATATGTGTATCGCAAAGGTTTAAATAACTAATATATTAAAAATTTTAGTTAATTAATTACTGATACTGCGATTGGGGATAGAATGAGATATTGGCGGTTGAATGCTCAGGATAAAGCTTTACTGGTCTTGTGTGTTGTTGATGGAGATTTCCTTGAAGATCTTGACATGATAGAATGGGCAAATGAGTCATCTCCTTACCCTAAATTGGATACACTTCTTCTCTATCAAGAAGGTTCAACAAACTTGGATTTATATGATCACTTCCCAGAGGACCGTAAGAAAGAGTGGAATGCTGTACTGTGGGCAAGGTTGGAAAAAAGAAAACGCCGACCTCATGTGCCACGGGAAGATGGTGGTGGACCAAGGGGAGGTTGGCCAAGGGGAGGTGGGCTTGGTGGTAGGCCAAGTGGACCAGCTCAAGATGGTGGACCAGCTCAAGATGCTTTTTACAAGCTCAGTAACACGAGGAATCAGATTCAAGCTTATGTCTTTGATGGTTTGTTTCAAAATAGTGCATTCCAAACCAAATTGCCATTTAAATCATTTTGGTTGATATCAAAATTGTAAATATATATTACTTTATAAAAGTTTTACACAATTTATTTATTAAAAAAAACATTAAAAAAAAATTCACATACTTTTATATTATCATTTTTTAATAAAATAAAATATTTGTTCATAAACAATAACATGGTTTAGCATATATAAAAAGTAATATAGTTCAACATACAAAAATATGTTAAAAAATAGGATAAATATACAAATCGATAGTTCAAAAATAGAAGTTAATGAATTAATAAAACAAAGCACAAAAATATATAAGATAAAAATTATGAATATAAATTAGATGTATATAGATAATTTTCAAACACATATAATTTATATATGAAAAATAGAAAACACAAAAAAAGTTATCACGTTAAAAAGACCTTAACTTTTTCAAGAGTTATAAAATATTTAGATTAAAAAAAAAAATTATGTGATAGTAAACTATAGAATTTAGATTACACGAAATAAGAATATCTATTTTTCAAGAAAAAAGTAGTATGTATCAAAAATCAAGATGAAATATATATATNGTATAATGTATTTAAGGAAAGAATTGTGATTTAAAAGTACAATTAGATACAATATTTTTTCAAACAATAAAGTTAGAGTGCAATGTTCCATGGGAAATGTAATGTATGAGAATAGAAAGAATCCAAAGATAAAATTTAATATGTAGAAAAAATAACATTTCATAATAGAAAAGAAAAAATAAAATATAAAAATGAAATAGATAAAGATAAAAATAATTTCAATATAAGTATACAATGAATCAATAATCTAATCAATTATTTTAACAAAAAGAATGTGAAAAAAGATAAAATGTCGCGAGGTGAACGACTGCATCTTAGAATTTGAAGAAAAAAATGACAGCGAAATAATTTCAATAGAAATTGACTAAATTCAAAAAGATGTATGAACATAACATGCTCGAGATTGTAATTTTCTATTTCCATGAATTTTTTCAACTAATGTTTTACCACGTGTTACCTAAGAATTCATTGTTTTTTCAAGAGAAACATTATTCTCAATAAAATCTATGTTATATATCATTTCATAAATAAATTTATGTCTATATAGATTTATCTTTTAAAATTCAATATATTTATATTCACGGTTTATATTGTTAATAGTTTATAAGTAAAATCTAGTGATAACTAATTAACCATTTTTGCATAGTGATCCGAGCAAGTGTGCCTAAGCTGGACTCAACCTTTGAGCAAAAGAATGACATTGCTAAAACCGTTGAGAATGAGCTTGAAAAGGTAAACTACTTTCAAGTCATCTCTTTGAGCAAAAATTTCAGTATGCATAGACTCTAACTGCTGTTTGTATAATTTCGACATAATGTATATAAATTTTGCTTATAGTTGGAAAAAATTAATTAGCACAGCGCTTTTATGGAACTAGCTCCATATCTCATGGCCTAAATATACGGAAAAAATATTGTAAAATCTAAAACCAAAACTAGCTACACCAAAAAATCGAATGCCACAAGGCCCACAATCTATAATAAACCTTTTAGAAAACATAAAAGAAAATAGTAAATTGGAGTGTTGGTTACGTGACAATGACGTGAACGGTGAACCTCTCATGTGCAACTTTACATAATATTTTATGATTCAAGCTCCCCGTCGAAATACATCAATGGGTATCATAATTTGAATCTCTCAAGAGTATTTTATTCTTAATCAAGAAACAAATATTTCCCCTTTATTTTTTTTTATCAAGAAACAAATGCTCCCCTTAATAATAATATCTATACTAGCTTTTCACATAAAATCTCTTCCAAACTTTTCATAGATTTTGAATCTTCATAGATAAGATAACCGATTATCGCAGTTCGGTTCATTAAGACAGATTTTGATCAGTATTTCAATTAAACCGATCCGGTTAGTATTTCTAACCCAAAAGATAAATTGATTTACGTTCAGATAGAGCAAATGTTCACGTCAAAATCGGATGACAGCAGTTGGGTTATTTATACGATAGATTTTGATCAGTATTGTAACTAACCCGATCCGGTTATTATCTCTAACCAAGACATTAAGAAATGTGAGATTCAAAGTAACACTAAACAAAGCATATAAAAGCTGTAATTACTCAATTGAGGATCACAAACCCTAGCCGTCACTCGCCGTAATCATGGGATTTACGGGTATGAGATTGTTCAGACGCTTATTGTGGATAGTGAGCCTGATGTGCACGTCAAGAGGGCAATGAATGAGATCAATGCTGGTATGCTCAGTCTTGATTATACAAGTTTTCGACTTTTATCTGCTGAGAATCTTACATTGTTCTGTTATATTTCTTGTGCAAACGCAGCTTCTAGAATGAGAGAAGTTGTTACCTATATCTCAATCTGACCATACCAGCACACCCGACCATCAAATGTGCCAATGTGTATAAGTTGTTACTTTATATTATTAAAGATGATCCAAATCTGATATGGCCTTGGTTGATTTGCACTAAACGTGGAGTATAAGAGCACACCTGTAAAAGACTATGCATCAAGTTAGCTACCCCGAGTTCCACTATTTTCAAGAATCCAGTCTCTCCCATGATGTAACCTTTGTGTCGCAACTGATCTTTCGAAAATTTTGTATCAAAAATCACGGCAAGTTTCTTCTCTTGGTCAACGAAGAAACTCCCAGAAAAAAACTCAAGTTTAAAATGAGTAGTTGCAACTGTAAAGAAGTTTCTCCACGACACCTCATTGGGCTCAATCTTAGTTGTTACCCATATCTCAATCTCACATGTATAGTAGTAATCAGTAATTAACACCGCAAGTTGTTCTCTAATAGAATATAGAGCCACTTTATCAAACTTACCAACGTGAAATTGCAGAGAAATACATGATCCAAGNTGTTCTCTAATAGAATATAGAGCCACTTTATCAAACTTACCAACGTGAAATTTCAGAGAAATACATGATCCAAATCTCTCTCTTGTAAAATCAAAACAAAGTAAAAAAGTTTCAGATAGTCCTTCTATATTCTCTCCTCCATCAAAAAAGTAAGTGTTTCCCTTCAATGACACGCTTTGAATGTTTTTATTAAACTTAAAAACACTTTCAGGAATGACATCAAGAACCCTCCATGACTGAGACTTACAATCATAGATTTCAAAATTTTCAGTTTGAAAACATTTCAAGATTTTGTGGTTACCGTTGTTATCGTATCCGAAAGCATACCTGTCTGTTGAGTACCACCTATTGTACCACCTATTTCTAGGTTTAATCTAAGTGGTTTGTCCCAAATAGGGGTTCCAAACAACAAGCCTAGAATATACCTCGAGAGTCACCAATAAAAATAAGCCATCGCAATGAAACATTTGAAATATCTTGAGTTGATTAAATATACATATTTCCTTTATAGATAGCTCAACGTCTTCGTTGTTGATTCCATTGAGATCAAATCTCATTGAACAAACCTTATATTCCTGCATCACAAATCCTAAAAACTGTTGTGTATATATGCCTGCTTTAGGTAACCTTGTATCGAAAATCCCGGCGAGTACTTTCTTCTCTTGGTCAATGAAGAAACTCCCACCAAAATGTCTAAAACCAGTATTAGCAACTGTTAAGAAGTTGCTCCACGACACCGCACTGGGCTGATCAATCTTAATTAGTTGTCACATTATTAAATAACATCGCTAATTTTTCCTCTCCAGTAGNTATAGATAGCTCAACGTCTTCGTTGTTGATTCCATTGAGATCAAATCTCATTATTGAACAAACCTTATATTCCTGCATCACAAATCCTAAAAACTGTTGTTTTGTTTCTGCTTTACATAAAATCCGATCTTTAGATAAATCGTTCCATCGTTTGCAAGTAGATCTCACTATGTGATCGGGACCCTTGACAGTATCTCTACTACAAAATCCTCCGGAAGATCAAACATCATCGTCATTGTTTTCAACTTAGAAATTAGGGTTTTAACTTTTACGTGCTTTCCACTCTTTAACTATTTATATATGCGTTAGATGGGCCATAATACTTAGGAGAGAGGGCCCATAACTCTAGTGCTTCCCGTTGAAATATATAATAAACACAGCCAATTTCTTCACTGCCCTCTCTTCACTATACAATTCTCGACTATTCTAATCTTTTCATATGAAGACGACATCTTCAATCTCCATAATCTGCTAGAACCCGAAATTTATTGGCACTGCCGCTTTACGGTGGTGGCTACCTCGCTGGTACTCCAGGCTTTAACAAGCATATATAAGTTGTTGAAAGTTGAAACTAAGAAAGCAATCACTTGCCTTGTGTTTTTGATGTAGCATCTCTTCATGTTTTGGGCTAGCTTGTAGTTTACTTTTTGGGATTTCTTTTCATTTGAGCTTTGCTTGTGTTGGCTTATAAGTCGGAGTCGTGACCTCCACGTTATTTAATTTGTTTCCATTTTAAGTTGTGTATATACAGTACATTTTATACTTGGATTTGGGACATTGTAACGCACGAGTGAATTTATATCCCCACTTGGAATTTCATACTAATTTTGGTTTCGAGATTCGAATCTCTAAAGGAATTCCTTTAGTAGAAAATTTAAACATGTGCTAAAATCAAAACTTTTCAATGTTTGTTCTGTGTACTTTTTGATGGCTTCGCAAACTATCCTGAAATACGGATAAATTCTCAACATACAGTATACACAACTAGCTAGAAGGGGAAAGTCTAATACAAGAAACCCCGAATTTATGTCCATTAACAATATCAGGTAATCAAGCTCCCAAAGTGAAAACCTAGAAAGCTTTTTTGTTCCATAAATATTTTGGTCACGTCTTCAATACAGAATCAAGCTTTTGAGTGTCCTATGACTAGTCTTGTTCAAAAGAAAACAGAATAAATATGTATGAAAAGTTAAAGAAGATGATGAAAGAAACAAATAAGGTATCGTAAAAAGGACTGGTTAATAATCTCGATCTTTTCTTTTGCCCAATAAGCGATAGTTCCTGGCCTTGGTTGATTCGCACTAAACTTGGAGCGTAAGAGCACACAAGTAGGTGATGATATGGCACAGCTTTTCCAAGATCCAGTGATCCACTGTTCTTAAGTATCCAGTCTCTCCATTAATGATGCGAGCTATGTTGCGNCTGTTGTGTATATATGCCTGCTTTAGGTAACCTTGTATCGAAAATCCCGGCGAGTACTTTCTTCTCTTGGTCAATGAAGAAACTCCCACCAAAATGTCTAAAACCAGTATTAGCAACTGTTAAGAAGTTGCTCCACGACACCGCACTGGGCTGATCAATCTTAATTAGTTGTCACATTATTAAATAACATCGCTAATTTTTCCTCTCCAAGATAGAGAGCCACACTTAAAAAATCAGAACTTTGAAATGGCAGAGGAAGGCGTGGGATCTCTTGAAAAATTAAAACATAGTAAAAAACATTCAGCTGCTCCTTCCCCTATTTTCTCGCCTCGGAGGAAAAAATAAGTATTTCCCTTCAATGACGCATTACGTTCATAATAATATTTATACCAGTGGGGAATGATATCAAGAACCCTCCATGAATTAGACTTAAAATCGTAGATTTCATAATTCTTCAAATACCTCAAGATTTTGTGGTTATGGTTGTTGTCGTATCCGAGAGCATACCTTTCTTACAAATGGTAACTATCTCTGCGTTGAATCGACCTGGTTTGTCCAAATAGGGGTTCCAAATCACGAGCCTAGAATTGATCTCCTTAGTTACCAATAACAATAAACCATCCCAATGAAAGACTTGCATTATCTCAATTTCATCGTGCTCCTAAATATGTTATCGGAACCCTCTGGAAGATCAAACAACATCGTCATTGTTTTCAAATTAGAAATTAGGGTTTTAGCTTTTACTTGCTTTCCACTCTTTAACTACTAATAATGATCAGTGATTTGTGTAACGATTCAATTGAAATAAATTTTTATTCAAGTCCAGTACAAGAAACCCCGAGTTTCTGTTCATTAACCATATCAGATACTCTCAAGGAAAGTGAAAACCAAGTAAGCTCTGTTGTTCGATAAATATATACTTTGGTCATGTCTTCAATACAGCAAAGCTTTTGAGTATCACACGATAATAAATATTTTAAGAAACCCGTAATTGTTTAGACTTGCTCAAAGAAAACAAAGTAAACTGATGGAAAAAACAAATAAGGGACGGTAAAAAAGACTCGTTGATAATCTCCATCTTTTCTTTTTCCCGAAATGTGATAGTTCTTGGCCTTGGTCGATTTGCACTAAACGTGGAGTATAAGAGCACACAGGTAGGTCATGACTATGCAGAAAGTCAGCTACTCCGAGATCCACTATTTTAAAGAATCCAGTCTCTCCCATGATGTAAGCTACGTGTCGAAAGCGATTTTTAGAAAATTTTGTATCAAAAAGCACGGCAAGTTTCTTCTCTTGGTCAATGAGGAAACTCCCAGAAAAAAAACTGAAGACCATAAACAGTAAGTGCAACTGTAAAGAAGTTTCTCCACGACACCGCATTGGGCTCAATCTTAGTTGTTATCCATATATCAATTTTATCCCACTGATTAAATAACACCGCAAGCTGTTCTTCTCTAATAGAATATAGAGTCCCTTTATGAAACTTACCAACGTGAAATGGCAGAGGAAGACATGATCCAAATCTCTCTCTTGTAAAATCAAAACAAAGTAAAAAAGTTTCAGCTACTCCTTCCCCTATTTGCTCCCCTCCAGCAAAAAAGTAAGTGTTTCCCTTCACTGACACGCTTTTAATGTTTTTGTGAAACTTAAAAACACTTCTGGGAATCACATCAAGAACCCTCCATGACTTGGACTTACAATCATAGATTTCACAATTTTCAGTTTCCAAATACCTCAAGATTTTGTGGTTACCGTTGTTGTCGTATCCGAGAGCATACCTCATGTCTAAGTGCCAACTATTTCTAGGTTCAATCCACCTGGTTTGTCCCAAATACGGGTTCCAAAGCACGAGCCTAAAATATACATCTAGAGTCACCAATAATAATAAGCCATGGCAATGAAATATTTGAGACGCTTTCTCCGCTTGGTTAAATCTGCAAGATGCGACTGCACCGCGACCTCTAAGGAGACTTGTTGCTCAATCAGTCATCTACACAATCTGGGGAGAACGTAATAACCGGTTACACAACATCACTTCAACAGACACCCATGTGTTATTCAGAATGTTGGATCGACAGATTCGGGACGCAATTCTAGGGAAGAAACACCGCAAGGACTTCAAAAATCTGATGCAAGTATGGCTAAAATATGACTAGAGTATTCTCTACTCATATTTTCTGTTTTACATCCTTTCTTGTTTTTATCTTTTTTTGGCAAGAAACGATGATCTGTGTAAAGCTTTTTGTAGTTTCTACAAATTATTCATTTTAATGAAATTCACATATTTATCAAAAAAAAAATGAAATATTTGAGATACTTTGAGTTGATTTAGTTTACCTATTTCCTTTATAGATAGCTCAACGTTGTGGATTCCCTTGAGATCAAATCTCATTGAACAAACCATATTTTTCTTCATGATAAACCCTATAAACTGTTGTTTTGTTTCTGCTTTACATAAAATCCGATCTTTAGATAAATCGTTCCATCGTTTGCAAGTAGATCTCACTAGTCCTAGAGATGTGATCGAGATGTGATCGGAACCCTTGACAGTATCTCTTCTACCAAATCCTCCGGAAGATCGGACATCATCATCCTTGATTCCTTGCTGTTCTCAACTTACACATTAGGGTTTTTAAACTATTATTACGCCTTTCACACGCTTTGATTTTTATATATGCGTCAGATGGACCAAAACTTTGGGCCCATAACACTTAATAAAAGGCCCATAACTTTAATCTTCTTCATAAACATTCTTCACTGCTCTCTCCTCACTACACAGTCATCGATTCTTCTAGAATTTTCTTATGCAGACATCTTCAATTTCACTCCTCCGTCACTCTTCTCCGTTCCTCCGTCGCACGGCGATTTATCACGGCGGAGGCGGAGTTCGAGTTGGTATTGGAATCGGAATCCGCCGTAGCTTTTATCCTCTCTCAGCGAGACGAGATAATCCTGATGTCTCAAGAAAACCCCAACCGAGCAAAAATATGCTCAGAGCGAAGCATATCGGTAAAAATTACTCCTCCTCCTTGTCGCCGGTTCTCTCGCCGGAGCATAAACCTTCGCTATTAGAGTCTCAAGCTATAGGTACTGTTGCCACCGCTCAAGCGAATTTTATGCGCGTCATTGTTCAAGATGTAGCTCCTTCTGTTAAGAGTGATGATGATTCCTCTAAGAACGGCGTTGAGTTGCTTTGTGTGGTGAGAGCTGTGTTGAAGAAGATACGGAGGAGAGTTTTGGTTGGGGATAAGGTTCTTGTTGGATCTATTGATTGGGTTGATCGAAGAGGAATGATTGAGAATGTGTTTCATCGACGCTCGGAGATTTTGGATCCACCGGTTGCGAACGTTGATCATTTGCTGGTTCTTTTCTCTTTGGATCAACCGAAGCTGGAGCCATTTACACTCACTAGGTTCTTAGTGGAAGCTGAATCTACTCGTATTCCACTAACACTTGCTTTAAACAAAACTGAACTTATCAGTGAAGAGGTAAGGGTTGAAGAAATTGGATATGTCACTACTAGTTTAGACCATTTCAGGGATTTTGATTAGGCTCATAAACTTGTTTTTGTAGGAATTGGAATCTTGGAAGATAAGATTGCGTAGTTGGAACTATGAACCATTGTTTTGTAGTGTGGGAACTAAAGACGGACTTGATGCGATTGCGTTTATCCTGCGAAATCAGACTTCTGTGATTGTTGGGCCTAGTGGTGTGGGAAAGTCAAGCTTAATCAACATTTTGAGAAGTAACCATGGTGGTGGTGCGGTGGAAGATGAGAATTGGTTTGAGCCTGTATGTGTCTTGTGTGTTATCTCATTCTACAGCTTAACTTTTCTTTACCATATACTCATGACTTGACCTTTGTGATATTCAGATGTTAGGTAATAAGTGGTTTGATGATCAGCGAGTAGGAGAAGTTTCAAGTAGAAGTGGTAGAGGTAAACATACAACACGAAATGTATCGCTACTGCCGGTTTCTGAAGGTGGTTACCTCGCTGATACTCCTGGCTTTAACCAGCCTAGTTTACTGAAAGTAACAAAGCATTCACTTGCTCACTGTTTTCCTGAGGTTTGTACTCTTCTTTGGCTTGTGCCCATTTTGCCTCCCATATGGACTGATTTTGACGATGTGTTGTTTTTTTAACTTGTTTCTTTAGATAAGGAACATGATTGAGGGCGAAAAATGTGGATTCAGAGATTGCTTGCATATTGGGGAACCAGGATGTGTTGTGAAAGGTGATTGGGAAAGATATCCTTACTACCTACAACTGCTTGATGAGATCAGAATCAGAGAGGAGTTTCAGCTTAGGACTTTTGGAACCAAAAGGGAAGATGATGTTAGGTATAATCGAGATTCTCTTGAAACAACAGCTTATATTTTGAAATTGGTTACATCCCAAATGTAACTAACAGAGGAATGGTTGATACAGGTACAAGGTGGGAGACATGGGTGTGAAACAAGCTGAACCACGACTAATGCCTAAGAAGCATAGAAGAGAGTCAAGAAAGAAAACAAAACAGACAATGATCAGTGAGCTAGATGAGTTTGAAGATGATGACAGCGACTTGGACATAGAGAACGACCCAATAGTCCGTGCCATTGAGAATGAGCGTCAATGAGAGAACAAATGTTACTTCAACAAAGACTAAGTCATAAAATGTTAAAGATTGTATAGATCTCTTTTGCCCTCGGCTCTTTTGTTCGTCTCAATTTGACTAATCCTAGTAACCAGAACAAATATTGCAGAACTATTAAGATAAGATTATAACTAATAACCATGATCAGTGATTTCATAACAGTAGGATTGGCCGAAAATCTCCAACAAAAATCTATCCATTGTCTTACAAAACGATTCGAGCTAATAATAGAAACGGGAACAAAATCTCTTTCAAGAAGAACACGAAACGGACATAAAAATAAAACAAAGAAAGCTTAAGCTGCTGATTTCTTGGACTTGGCAGCCAACTGAGTCTCCGGCTACAAAAAACAAAAACAATTACGAAATGAGATTTACTGTTATTAACGCAATTACTGAATTTAACAATGAAGATAACAAAATTATTACCTCTTTCTTGACAGGCTCTTCCTTCTCTGACAAAATCAACTCGATGTGGCATGGGTTGGACATGTAAGCTGCAACCAAGAAAGACCCAATGAGTCATACAAGAGAATACAGAAAGCTAACCATGTACGTTGTTTACAAAATCTCAAACTTACGGTTGATTCTTCCGTGAGCACGGTAAGTCCTTCTCCTTTGCTTTGCGGCCTGGTTCACTTGGATGTGTGAAATGAAGAGAGCATCAACATCCAAACCTTTCACCTGATAAAACAAAGCCATTGTGATTATTAGCAAAAGGGCAGAAAGAACTAAAAACGATTCCATTCACTAATAAAAGAAGTATATTCTCACCTCAGCATTGCTCTCAGCGTTCTTGAGTAAATCAAGAACGAATTGAGCAGACTTGGCTGGCCAACGTCCTTGACCATTAGAATGCCTGTTCTTAGCTTGAGCAGTTCTCCCCACACCTCTGCAGAAACGTGTGAAGGGAATAGCTTGCTTGTGAGCTATCACATCTTCAAGGTACCTCTTCGCCTTGATCAATGGTAGCTTCCTGATGGCGTGCGCTGTTTCCCTAGTGTTCTGTTTCACATAAACATACGACACAAAACACAATGAGAACCAAATCAACAAATCTAAAGACAAAAGTTTAAAGAATGTGGCATCATTTACTGAACCATTAGTCACTAAAATTCTACATAGGTTCACCCAAGAACAATGCCCGTAATTTCCCTGACGTATACGAGCGCTTCATTCACAGAATAAATAACAACAAAGCACTGCTTTTATAATCAGGTTGCATACTAACTAATTATCCCAAAAACCCTAAAATTCACAATCCTCAAAATGTGAAATGATAAATCAATGTACCATCATGTATTGAACCTTATAGTTATGAGATATAAACACAGATTCACCCAATCACGATGACCAATTCAATTTCCCTGAAGTATACGTGAGATCTGTCAAATTGCAACAGAACTCTGCTTTTTCTCAATCAGGTTTAACCTAAATAAGAACAACGAAACTACAAATCTCCTAATCATAAATGTAACTACATCGATTACAAAGCTATACGTACCTTGAAGTGAACCCTAAGATCGGATCCTCTAGCCTTGCAAGCTGAACAAATCAAACCAAAAGATTACCAAAACGATCGAGAAAAACGAAAATGGTACTAAGAAATTGTCACAAGGAAGTTTACTTACACTTGGTCTGGTTGTCGGGTTCTTGCGAGTACTTCACCTGCGAAATTAGGCAAACGAAAGATAAGAAAATTAGAAAAACGATTTCTAGGTTAAATCTGCGACAAGAGAAATGTAGTGAGAAGCTTCAAGCAATTACCATGGCGGCTAACAGAAGAATCGGCGCAGAAGCGTTGAGAGATGATTTCAGTATAGACTTTATATAGAGTAAAAACCCTAATAAAAACGAAAACCTAGTTTTTATAGTAAAGTGGGCTTATTCTTCTCCATTTGTGATGGCTTTACGGGCTTTCTCTATGAGCCCATCAATATTTCAAGAATTGGGCCTTTTTCGTTTTAACTCTGGACTAATTTTAAAATATGACAATTGATTATTGTTTCGGTAATGTTATAGACTTACAGTCTTCTGTATTAGATTTATCAAAAAAAAAAATATTATTACTTCAAGTGATATACACACAGTTAATTTGAAAAATCTATGCTTTCTGTCTTTGTGAAATTTTCTAATATAGAAACTTAATAGTTAATACACACCATTTGNACAAAAAAAAAAAAAAAAAAAAAATACACACCATTTGACTCAAAATCACAGTTTTTTTAATACATAAGATAGATAACATAAATAGATTGCACAGGATTTTTCTTTTATTAAATAATTTAATTACTATAATTTAAAACATTACTTATTATTAAATTGAAGACAATAAAATGATCAAATTTTACTGGATGCCTGGATAATCATCCAACATTTTACAGAAATGCAGAGTAACTAGCAAACTGTAGTACCACAGTAAATGGTAAAAGAAACTTCTCAACAAAACAAAAATTAAGACTCCATCTTTTATCAGTGAAGATGAATTAAGAACATAAAATAGTTGCACCAATCAAATTTTTTATTTTTTTTGTCAAGTTGCACCAATCAAATTATACGTATACAATTTTTAAAAAAANCAAAAAAAAAAAAAAAAAAAAAAAAAGTATGCACTGTGATTGAGATTAGAGTAGCTATTCAAATATGAGAAAAATAATTTTTTTGATAGATCGTTCAACTATGTATAAATTAATAAAAAAACATTGAACTATATATGTCCCGTGTTAATAACGGGTTTATTCTGTAATGTTTTAGAAACAGCAAAAAGAGAAAATAAAATAGTCTCTATGATTAGAAGAAGTAAGTAGAAAGAAAGCTAGTGTATGCAATAACGTCGGACCATTTTGGGAAAAGACTCTTCAAATGTATAGTTTCTTCATCAATACGTTGATCAAGAACACCTACATCTACTCTCACTTCTTCTTTGCTACTTGCCTCCAACCAGAAGATCCACTTCTCACGGCTGTTGCCACTCAGTCTCAATATGTAAGATGGCGGACCACCCGGTGGGAGTTCCGGTGCTGCAAACAACAATTAATCCATTTTGGTTTTACGGTTTTTAGTAAATGCGTTACCGAGAAAGAAAAGAAGGGTTTCTTTGTGTCTCACCTGGAGGTTTGCCATCTGCGAAGGACCACGCTGATAACGGTCCGGTTATGTTCAGAACAGTGACCCAAATCTCCTCCAACGACCTGTAAATGGAGTTTGACAATAGTTAAGAATCAACTTTGTTAATAGCATAACGATACTAATAGAAGTTCCTTTTTGGAGTCCAACTAACCCCAGAGAGAGTTCTAGATGAACTCTGCGAGTTCCGTTTTCAAATATTGTTTGCGGTTTACGAGTTTGTAGGTGCGGGAATTGGCTATATCGTTCCGAGATATTGGTGGCTTTAGCAGAGAACCTCCCGTTTCTTGTTAGTACACAGGAAATAGGATAAAGTGCCTGTACATACCAAACAAACTCTTTACTCCAAACTGAAAACACTTGCAAGCATGTACGGAGAAACGAATATAACGAACGTACCAACCAAGCTTCTTGAGGAGACGCTTCCGCATTTCCCAGTGAATAAGAAGGGCCAACATTAAGTTCCTTTGCCACGTCCGGAGCATGCTTAAAAACGAACTCCATAGAATTTGAATCAATGACAGCTAAATCGTAACTTGAGCTTGTGATCTCATTTCCACCTGCAACAGGCACATTAAACATTTATTTCATTTCAGCAAAAGAAGTTTACTCCGAAAACAGTTCCATATCGCGTGAGTAAAGGCTACCCGTAGAGATGAATGTGTGTTGGAGTACAACTCTCTTCGGTGCATCTTTGCTATAAGGAAAGAACTGTGATGATACCGCCAACATGACCAAACTGAAGTGCAGCAAGAATTTCAAGATCGACGGTTTGGCCAGCCAACGATCACAAATCGGTATTATTGGGCCTAAACACAAACCGGTGACAAGTCCAATGACTGCAGCTACTGCTACATCTGCTAGATAAAACCCTGCAAACCAAAATATTGTACAATAAACATCTTCACAATGAAAGCCAAACTTGCAATCACCACAAGCTATATAATGTTTTTATGGTAAAATTCTCAAATGGCGTGAATCGGTTTAGCTGACCCAGAGATGCTTTTGGAAAGNGATCACAAATCGGTATTATTGGGCCTAAACACAAACCGGTGACAAGTCCAATAACTGCAGCTACTGCTACATCTGCTAGATAAAACCCTGCAAACCAAAATATTGTACAATAAACATCTTCACAATGAAAGCCAGACTTGCAATCACAACAAGCTATTTAATGGCGTGAATCGGTTTAGCTGAACCAAAGATGCTTTCGGAAAGAATCGAGTTCAGTAAAACTAACCATAAGGTGGTGGAATTGCTCCCATCATTCCTGTCTTCTCAATTAAAAATAGTGCAAGAATACCACCAAAATAGAGAGAATACAGAAGGCATGGAACAAAAGGTATCACATAGAACATGGGGGACCTGGATTAGATAAATTTTATCAAACAACAGATTTAAATCAACAACGTCTAAAGCAATCATCTTAGTGGCTAAAGATTTGTCATATGTCCACTAAGAGTTTCAAGTTTTAATTAACCCTCAATTTCACAAAAAGTTAGGAGATGTCTAGAAGTANATACAGAAGGCATGGAACAAAAGGTATCACATAGAACATGGGGGACCTGGATGAGATAAATTTTATAAACAACAGATATAAATCAACAACGTCTAAAGCAAGCATATTATTGGCTAAAGATTTGTTATATGTCCACTAAGACTTTCAAGTTTTAATTAACCCTCAATTTCACAAAAAGTTAGGAGATGTCTAGAAGTATTACTTGATCGAATTATAGCCATAGGACTTGACTGAAAAACAGAAAGCAATCCACCCCAGTAGCATAGAAATGCAGATGACAAATGTCATGAATCCTCCGTTTAACCCAGCGAAAAAATATGCCTGAAAACGTTTCTCAAGTTAGTCATAGATCAGCCACACAAATAAAAATATTTTGAGGTAAAATCTAAACTAAACGGTGCATACCGAAGTTATAAAAGCATATATCCCAAATGCTCCCCAAAACCTTGCTTCATCAGATGGTTCCTAAAAAGATCATTGTTAAAAGACATTTTCTAGTAATAGCCAAGGAGACACAACTGAGACAAGAGGAAGAATAAGGACTTTACAACTTTCATAATCTTCTTAGATGAAACACCTTGACAATGTGAGACGCGATCAGAGATAGCTCTTGGAATTAAAAAACCGAAAAACGAGCAGGGGATGAACATCAAGAAAGCTAAGTATGGATGAGCAAACCTGCATTTCCACAATAATTTTAGTGAGTTTCAACACCGTCATTAAGCAATAAATGAAATGTGGAACAACGTAACAAAGATATATAAAACCAACCAGCTCATAGGATAAGCAAAGAACAATCTGATGACCGCGAAGAGAACAGGGAAAATCACACCNGAGTAAAATCCCAGCGAAATGGTGCATAACTCCTAATGAGGCAACAACTTACAATGTTAAATCTCCAAAACATCGTACACCGAGGAAAAGAGTACAGCATAACAAATGGATTGCATATTTTTACCTATCAAGAAAGCCCAAAAGATTGATAACAAAGGGCGTGTCCCAGGGTTCAGCATATACGAAAAGAAAGGAACAAAAAGGAACAAAACAGCTGGGAAGTTGTGAAGTACCATGGCCACACTTCTTGGGTAGTACACCTGATAGATATTCACGATTTCACCTTGTCAAGAATGTAAACAAAGATTTGATAATATACGATGAACAAAGTCAAAAGCACCTACCATGATAAATGTTAAGTAATCAAAGAAAACAGCTCTTTCAACCATGTCGCTGCTAGCATCCACGTCAAGCGACTTTCTTTCACTAGCAACCTTCAGCTTAGAAGAACTAGTGAAGGCTTTAAGCAGGCAGATTAAGTTTTCTCCACGCGCTTGCATGCTTCCAGGTCTGGTTTAAATGATATTCTGTGAAACGAGGNNNCGCGCTTGCATGCTTCCAGGTCTGGTTTAAATGATATTCTGTGAAACGAGGATCGTACTAAATAATAAACAATAGTAAGGAAAAGTTCAACCATACTATATATACCAAAACGATGCGTACACTATTCTGTCCACGGTATCAAAGGAAGTATGGTAGTAGTAACCGCCCAGAAGAAAGATAATGTCTAGCCCGGGAATGTCACCATAATCTTCTGCAAACATTCTGTAATCGGTATCTCCAGGAAAAACAGCGAAAACATCCTGAGCAATATCACAGGACAACTTAGAGTCAGTGACACAGATGAAATAGAACAAAAATAGTTGGATACAATCTTATAGAGAGAGAGACCTGTGCAGAACTCTGTGCCATTGGATACACTGCAGCTTGAGAGTAGATACTGGATGGCCACGGGCCAGGCCCTGCTTGGCAAACGAGATCTGCAAGCCATTAACATCAAAGTATGAGGAATTAGCACAATAGAAACTTTAAAATAAATACCAATTGGCAAGAAAAAAACCTTAGTACTGTCACAAATAACATATTCTTCCAAGTGATCTAAAGGGAACTGTATGTGTATGCATTAATTTTCTAGAGACAAGATGTTGCAAAAGAAGTTCTCTAATATTACTAAAGGCAATGGTCTACACAAATGTTTAAAGCTAAGCTTGAGAACATCATTCGAGACTGGTGGAGAAAGGTCCAATAAAATATCGGATAGATCTTACCTATACCCCCTGTCCCAGAAGCTTCCACGTTTATAAAAGCTCCAATGGTGTCTTTCAACTTATGCTGAGTCATGAAGCCGTGTGAGCCCTAAACACATGAAAATATCAACACCACCATGTAAAGTATGAGCTTATTTTCATCAACTTGACTATAACAGAAACCTCATGCTATTTAGCAATCACAAAATACATTAAGAGCAAGAAGATGAATTTAATGAAACCATATTTAAGCACCATAAATGT
>OVBW01000700.1:0-17898 GCA_900406355.1 Erysimum pusillum | reverse complement strand
TAGGGCACTTTGATTTCTTGGATTGCAATCCAAGAAATCAATCAAAAATAACTTTTTTAGGGTCATACGATTTGCCTCTTATTTATTTGATTATTTCAGTTTCATTTCTTGTAAATCAACGAGAATTTTAACCTTTATTCTTCTTTACGATTTTAAATCACCACAACTGAAGTTTTAACATCACAGTACTTTACAAAGAAACCTCAAAGCAATAGAGTTTACTTACAAACACAATTCAAATTAGTCTTACAATCTTATTCGATGCTAAATTTGGTAGTTTAATCATGTTTATAACCGTTTTTTTTTCCATTTACAGAATAATCAAATATTGTTTTCTTTTTTTTTTTGGTAGGTATCAAATATTGTTTTCTTTCTCCTACAAAATATTTTCCCTACAATTTAGTTATTTTTGGGTAATAATGTGATTCTCCTTTAGATATTTTACTGGGAATAGGAAAAAAATACATCTACAACAAATATAAGAGCTCTGAAAATAGTTAAGTTTGTTATATATCCTTGCATTCATGAAAATACATAAGAAAATTAATAACGAAAAAGGCAGTCCAGCAATTCAATGATCAATCCACTGCATCACCACGACGTATGCCTTATGTAATTTATCATTGTTTTCTACATGTGAAAAAGACCACATATATACTTTTGCTAATGACGTTGATTTATTGGGCTTCAATCTTTCCAGTTTCTGAATTATTACTTCTGATCGACAACTAGTGAAATAGTGAAATGACGACATTTACGATATTTCGTTTTTCATATGATTCTACTAAATCGCAATGTATGTTCGACTATTTTGCAATTTTGGTAATTTCAACATTTTTTTTCAAAAAAAAAATTCTGTAATAACATATAGTTTCGTATAAAAATGATTTTGTTTTCCCTCAAAATTCTACCTTCGGTTTATTTTATTGTTAATCTTAAAAAGCTTGCAAAATGTAATAACTTGCATAAATGTCCACGGAAAAGGTGCTTAATGAAAATAGAAATTCAAAGCCACGAAGGTAGATCAAAACTGGAAGGAAATAAAGAAATCTTTTAAAGATTGAAGGAGAAGAAACGTTTTCACTAGTCCTCATCTTCATTGATGGCTGCAGCAGCTGAGTTAAGTGTACGAATACGGTCAATCAAGTTAGCTTTCCTCTCTTCAAAAGTAAGCCTCTTCAAGTTAAACCTCTTATGCTCCTTTAGAGATTGCTTCTCTGTCTTTTTAGCCAACGGGTCAGATCGAATTGCGGCATGAACCTTCTTGTACAATGCCTCCATCTCATCTGCTTCAATGCCTTTCTTCACATACTCACTGAAATGAGTCTGGAATTTCTCAGGCTCGTCTTCGTTTAAAGACTGCATAAGAAATCGTAAACCTTTTGGGTTTGATATCAAAACAGAGTAGAAAAGAGACATTCTCTAGTTGTTTCAGAATTTAACCTTCATGTAATCCGCAACATGACCACCGTAGATGTATTTAGCGTGAGTTTCGGAATCGAGCTGTTTGTTTTCTTTGGAGAATCCAGCGAATCTCTTGTCGCTGTGAGGTATATCAAGTCCACCATCAAGTGCACCCTTTTTTTACAACAAAAGTAACAAGTTAAGCAAATTTTGCTGATCAACATCAAAAGTAATCAACCAAATATTGATTTACTGAAACACATACCTTAAGAGCACCAAAGACACGGTTTCCGGTAGTTGTTCTGATAAGTCCAACATCGAGAAGAGCACGGAACGGTCTCCTGTTCTCAGTAGGTTCCACTGAGAAATCTTCTCCAGAGGCCTAATGTAAAAATTATACATTATTAAAACATTTCTTTTAACCACCAAGAACAAAAAAGAAGCGTTTTATAGGTATACCTCGAGATTGCCTTCATACTCTGCATCCATTTCAAGCATTTTCAGGACACGGCGAGCTAGGAGAAGTCCAGTACAGTATGCTAACCAACCATTACAATAATCAAAGATAAGTGATCAAATTCAAGAGACCTGAGAGAAACTAGTTTTCTTTAACATTCATGGAAAAGTAAACCACCTGCAGAATAGTTGGTAAGACCAACATTAAGCCCATATTGTGGCAGCTCGTGAGCATAAGCAGCAGCGAGAATTATATCACCAGCAATGCTCGCAGATACAATTTGTGCAGTTATGTCTTTGTTTGTCTACGTTACACCGATCAAGGTCAAACAAAACTCGATAAAAAAATTCAATGGGAAGAATCTAAATGGAAACCAATAAAACAAATAGGACTTGTAGATGAGAAGACTGTTATATAACAAAAGGATACAAATCTAACAACAAACCGATACTTGGGAGTGTTGTACTTGTTCTTATCTTGATTGATAAGACGGATTCTGGCACGATAATCAGTCTTCCCCTCTACAGAAAAAGGAGAAATGTCACAAAAGTGAAGCCAAATTATTGTAAAAGGATAAGCTTATGATTAAACAACAAAATTGTCTCCTAAACACTAATCTCTCCGGATAGAGTGATACCTCTTCTTCTCCCGAATTTGACCTGATACCTCATGGAATANGAAAAAAAAATCAATAGGAAGAATGTAAATGGAAACCACTAACAAATAGGACTTGTAAATGAGAAGACTGTTGTATACCACCAAAAGGATACAAATCTAACAACAAACCGATACTTGGGAGTGTTGTATTTGTTCTTATCTTGGTTGATAAGACGGATTCTGGCACGATAATCCGTCTTCCCCTCTACAGAAAAACGAGAAATGTCACAAAAGTGAAGCCAAATTATTGTAAAAGGGTAAGCTTTTGATTAAACAACAAAATTGTCTCCTAAACACTAATCTCTCCGTATAGAGTGATACCTCTTCTTCTCCCGAATTTGACCTGATACCTCATGGAATAAGGCCTTGAATTCTGTGACTTGACGAGGACCTGCGGTTTTTGAAAACACCCAAGTTAGGTAATGTTGATCTCTAAACGCTATATAAACTGGTCGAATCTGAAAATTTTATACCACATGTAATCAGACGTAGAAACCTAAGAATCAAAACCAAACGACTTTACAGTGGTTCGATCGGAATCAATTTGAAACTACGTGTTTGCCTAATCAACCATTTGGACGTATTTATTCAACTACTGCAGCGAATCATATCAAATGAGGAACAATTCATATTTTTCTTCCTATAAAATGCGAAATTGAGACAAAATTTTGGTGGGATATGAACTCACCATTGTAGCTCCCTCAAGCTTTAAGTGCAAGAACCAGACGAGGAATATAAAAATGGCGGAGGACCATATATATAACAGAATGCGTTCGACTAAACCCTAATAAAGTAATAAGTATGCCTGGGTTTAAAGCCTTTGTTATTGGGCCTTAAGCCCAAATTGTTTTGGGCAGAAATCACTGAAATACTTTTACTTCTAACCTTTAGCTTTTATATTATCTAACTTTTGACCCTACTAGTTCTAAGTTTGTCCAAAAAGATACCAGCATTCGAAACGAAAAGGTGGTTGAATTACAATTTTTCTTTTGCGTCACAATTGTGAATGTTAACGGTTCCAAGAGACGAAGAACAAAGTAATTTATTGGAAATTACAGGAGAAAAATTATAAAATAAAAAGTTGGAGCCTTTACGCTTCTGAGACATCAACGTTGTTCAAANATGTTGATCTCTAAACGCTATATAAACTGGTCGAATCTGAAAATTTTATACCACATGTAATCAGACGTAGAAACCTAGGAATCAAAACCAAACGACTTTACAATGGTTCGATCGGAATCAATTTGAAACTACGTGTTTGCCTAATCAACCAAATTAGATGGACTTATATATTCAACTACTGTAGTGGATCATATCACATGAAAAACAATACATATTTTTCTTCCTATAAAAATCGAATTTGCGACAAAATTTTGGTGGAATATGAACTCACCATTGTTGCTCCCTCAAGCTTCAAGTGCAAGAAGCAGACGAGGAATATAAAAATGACAGAGTCAAAGGAGGGAGGAGTATATATACCAGAATGCGTTTGACTAAACCCTAATAAGTAATAAATTATGCCTATTTAAAGGCTTTTTTTATTGGGCCTTAAGCCCAAATTGTTTTGGGCAGAAATCACTGAAATATTTTTACTTCTAACCTTCAGCTTTTATATTTTCTAAGTTTTGACCCTACTAGTTCTAAGTTTGTCCAAAAAGATACCAGCAGTCAAAACGAAAAGGTGTTGAATTACAATTTTTCTTTTGCGTCACAATTGTGAATGTTAACGGTTCCAAGAGACGAAGAACAAAGTAATTATTGGCAAGTACAAGAGAAAAATAAATTAAAATAAAAAGTTGGAGCCTTTACGCTTCTGAGACATCAACGTTGTTCAAAGCTTCTTCTTGGGGTGATGATGCATCTTGGAGACTTTCAGAAGTTTCATCGGACGGCTGAGATTCATGCTTGGCAGCAGCCTGCAAAACACGGCTTCGGACATCTGAGGAAGAAGGTGAAGTTGGGAGGCCAACACCATTTGTTTCAAGTTTTCCTGCTGCCCATGAGAAAGCNAGCTTCTTCTTGGGGTGATGATGCATCTTGGAGACTTTCAGAAGTTTCATCGGACGGCTGAGATTCATGCTTGGCAGCAGCCTGCAGAACACGGCTTCTAACATCTGAGGAAGAAGGTGAAGTTGGGAGGCCAACACCATTTGTTTCAAGTTTTCCTGCTGCCCATGAGAAAGCCTGAGCTCCGAGTTTCACAGGTGCAACCAACAGCCTTGAAGAAAAAGAAGAAACCATTTTTTGTTAAGACAGAACAAAAGTTTTGCTGAGGTTTTGTTATGGAACTTCGGGTCTAATGACGGTGCTTTTATACCTGACGTCTTGTTTGAAG
Organism: Erysimum pusillum; assembly: GCA_900406355.1. Taxonomy (NCBI): domain Eukaryota; kingdom Viridiplantae; phylum Streptophyta; class Magnoliopsida; order Brassicales; family Brassicaceae; genus Erysimum; species Erysimum pusillum. The sequence continues at coordinate 13,045 of OVBW01000700.1, read as the reverse complement.
TCATCGGAGTCATCATATGAAGAAAGTCGTTGGTATATAGTCTGCATAATGACAGAGACTTGAGAAACAAAACAGAGCAACGATAATGTGACAAAACTTAGAAACCAGTAAATGGGGATATTATATACATACCAGACCGAGGCCAATGACAGCTATGAGTTGTAGTGTTTTCTCCCACTCTGCGAGAGATAGATCAATCATGTTAGTGCAAAGTTGGAAGTGAGGAACTTGGTGTTGTGGTGAGAAGGAGAGATTCTAAAGGGGAAATGAGAAAGCATTGAACGCACCAAACAAAGCATACAATGCTGCGAAAAAACCCTGCATAGATCTCCTTGTGTTAGTCAGGATGGGATTAATATTTTACGGAATAAGAAATATAGAATTAGAAGCATACCACACCAACTCCAACTAGTTGCAATGGAGAAGGATTTATGTCCTCNTGCTTTTATACCTGACGTCTTGTTTGAAGTCTTCGGAGTCATCATATGAAGAAAGTCGTTGGTATATCGTCTGCATAATGACAGAGACTTGAGAAACAAAACAGAGCAACGATAATGTGACAAAACTTAGAAACCAGTAAATGGGGATAGTATATACATACCAGACCGAGGCCAATTACAGCTATGAGTTGAAGTGTTTTCTCCCACTCTGCAAGAGATAGAGCGATCATGTTAGTGCAAAGTTGGAAGTGAGGAACTTGGTGTTGTGGCGAGAAGGAGAGATTCTAAAGGGGAAATGAGAAAGCATTGAACGCACCAAACANGACGGTGCTTTTATACCTGACGTCTTGTTTGAAGTCATCGGAGTCATCATATGAAGAAAGTCGTTGGTATATAGTCTGCATAATGACAGAGACTTGAGAAACAAAACAGAGCAACGATAATGTGACAAAACTTAGAAACCAGTAAATGGGGATATTATATACATACCAGACCGAGGCCAATGACAGCTATGAGTTGTAGTGTTTTCTCCCACTCTGCGAGAGATAGATCAATCATGTTAGTGCAAAGTTGGAAGTGAGGAACTTGGTGTTGTGGTGAGAAGGAGAGATTCTAAAGGGGAAATGAGAAAGCATTGAACGCACCAAACAAAGCATACAATGCTGCGAAAAAACCCTGCATAGATCTCCATGAGTTAGTCAGGATGGAATTAATATTTTACGGAATAAGAAATATAGAATTAGGAGCATACCACACCAACTCCAACTAGTTGCAATGGAGAAGGATTTATGTCCTCAAGAATCGCCTCAGCTTCCTAAAGAATTTAGGATATGTTTAACTTACTTATAAATATATTTGAGAGTAGTTTTGATTGCATCCGAAGCAATAATCTNAAAGATTTGAGAGTAGTTTTGATTGCATCCAAAGCAATGATCTATTAATATAGTAACAGCGATCGTAAAGCTGCTTAATAAAGTCGAGAAAAACAGTGATAGATACCTCGTTGAGGATGGAAAGTGTTGTCTCAGGTTTCGGCTCTNTATATTTGAGAGTAGTTTTGATTGCATCCGAAGCAATAATCTATTAATATAGTAACAGCGATCGTAAAGCTGCTTAATAAAGTCGAGAAAAAAAGTGATAGATACCTCGTTGAGGATGGAAAGTGTTGTCTCAGGTTTCGGCTCTTTCACACGAAGACCTTCCTTAACCCATGATCTAAAGCCACCTTGCACCAAGTATGGTCTCTGTCACAATATAAGCAACCAAAGCATAGCTTTTTAAAAAATTATTTTAAGGTAACTTTAGTGCTTAAAGTGAATTAGGCCCGAATGACTTGCCTTAACCCCAACTTTTCTCAAGGCTCTCGCAATGCCCTTTGAACGAGTTCCATCAGCATCCATAACAATAACCTTGCACCTGTCCTATGAGATGTCAAAGTTTATGAGATGTCAGCAAAAACACAATCAATGAATAGCTCGAGCATGCACAAAACCATAGTAAGTTCCAAAGAGGCATGAAGGTGGCATACCTGAACTGATTTCAAGTTCTTGATGATTACTGCTGTCAAGATATCATCAACTTCACTTCCACCTTTCAGTAGCCGTTTAACAGCACCGTCAACCTTAAACATAAATCAAGAACAAGAGAAATAAAACTATGAATAAAGGAAAGTCTTTTATCCTACTTATGTTATATTGTTTGATCATTGATTTTCTGTTGCAGTGATTGCATCTCTGGAGTTTCTATATTTTGTGTGGTCAACACTCAACAAATTGAGGATGCTAAAAACCAACCTCAGGCAGTGTCACACTAGAATATCGGAAACGAGCTGTTCTCCGCAGATCAGGGATTCCGTCTTTCTCTCTCAAGGCCTTCAAAAAGATAATAGTCCAAATGAACATTTTTATTTCAACTCAAAATCCTTGATGAACATTATGTGAAAGAAATAGCAATCGTGGAGCGTTTTGAAAAGTTAGATATTATGAATGGGGACTTCTTAGAAACTTAAGAGCGTCTTACTTCAGGCCTGACATCTACGAGCACTGACTTTTCTCTTGATGTTAAAAGCTCCAGAGTTGACTTTGGAGACAAATCTCCAGCATATCCACCATATGTCCAAACCCGATATAGAACCCTGCAAATATCTGGTGGAAAATATAAATTCTTCTATACTACAGTGTCCTTCTCTCAATAAAGGCAAGTTTAATATCCAACCAAGGTAAGAAAAGCCGTGTACCAAAAGGTTCCTGTGGTGCCTACAAAGAGAAAAAGGTGAATGATTGGGTCATCGGGATTCAAACCGAAATTTTTCTCCAAACCTCCAATGGCAACATAAACCTGTTCATCATGATACTGTTAGAAACATGTAGTCCATAAATAGTCAATCTTATTTTACAAAAAATATGAATGGAACCTTCAGTAAATAAGACAAAGCACCTGCTGCAACACAGATCCCACGGGTCTCAATACTTTTAGCGCAACATCTTCTGACGAGTTAAGGGCACTCTTAACATCTGGAGGAAGCAAATCTTTTGCTGACCCATAAGAGTACACAACAAAGGAAACTCCATTTGTTAAAGAACTCTCTGCAATACTAACTGATTGCCTCAACAGATCAATGGCAATAGCAGCTGCTCTGTTTGAAGCTTCCTTCAAGCCAGTAGAAAAACTTGAAAACTTGTCTCCAGCTATATCTCCTGTTTGGTCTAGCGTAGAAAACGTTCTGTTAACTGCGCTATCTACAACTTCAGAAGCATTCTTTGTTATGGATGTCACAGACGAGGAAAAGGATTCCAAAGTGTTCTTTACAGCATTTTCTCCTTGGTTTAGTGAAGAGCTGAAGGACTCCTTGACCCCAGAAGAAAAGTCATCAAAGCTAGCTTTCGCATCAGGAAGTGATCCTGGATTGAGATCTAGTGTATCCGGAAGAGAGACTGAACTATCCGGAGATATATCAACAGTTGATTTGGTTCCTGATTCAACCGAGTCTATAAGGCTACTGGTCTCAGCTGAAAGGCTTTCAACAGGGGAAACATCTGCTGCAACAGCTTCAACAGGAGAAACATCTGCTGCNTCAACAGTTGATTTGGTTCCTGATTCAACCGAGTCTATAAGGCTACTGGTCTTTTCGGTTAAAGTCTCAGCTGAAAGGCTTTCAGCAGGGGAAACATCTGGTACAACAGCTTCAACAGGGGAAACATCTGGTACAACAGCTTCAACAGGGGAAACATCTGCTGGAACAGCATCAACAGGAGAAACATCTGCTACAACAGCTTCAACAGGGAAAACATCTTCTCCATTTTCTACATTTGTCAGTCCCCCATCAGCCGCTACCACAGCTTCACTCAAGTCATAAACCATGCAGTTTATTCTGTCCAACTCATTCTGGCACAAGCTTCTGAACGTTGATACTGGTTGTTCTATTTTTTCGATAGTACCAGTGAAGAGACTCCCAGTGGCTTGAGGTAAGAAACTCTTGTGCAGGTGTGTTCCATTAGAGATACCAAAGAAGGCGTTATCACCAGAACTGTATCTGTGAATCAACTCTCTCCTGAAGGAAGAACAGCCTCGCCAATTGCCAGGAAATAAAATCTGCAGAAACAATCCGCTATGAGGTACTTATCTGTCTATGCAAATGAATCAAAAACCTTTATAACAAAGCATATTCACCATNATCTGTGAATCAACTCTCTCCTGAAGGAAGAACAGCCTCGCCAATTGCCAGGGAATAAAATCTGCAGAAACAATCCACTATGAGGTACTTATCTGTCTATGCAAATGAATCAAAAACCTTTATAACAAAGCATATTCATCACAGCCCTAACAAACCATATCATCCCAGAGCCCAAATTAATCAATTTTCAACCAATTAGCTTATTTGCTTCCGTTTCTGTTAAGAAAAATCTCACCTTAGAATGGTAATGGCAGCTTGCGGCTGAGCACAGGGGAAACATTTTGGTCTCGACAAATTAAATCAGTCCTGGATACTTCTAAGCAATCTCATAGCTTTTACAATATACCGGAAAAGGAACAACAAATCAATTTCAGAGACAAAATGACAATCCAGAGAAAGAACGTCCCAAGGAGGAGAACAAAACAAAAATCACAGACCAAGGAAGATACAGACGAGACAATTAAACTCCAGCAGCAGATTTACAATAATGGGTTTCGTCTGAAACCTGTAAGAACATCATCCAAATTATCAAGTCTGAGCATGTTTGGGAACTTTAACCAATAGAAGAAACTCAGAGAGAGAGATATCAAATGCAGTTAGTATAACCTATCAGGGTCAAGGTCGACGTTGATGGAGTTTCATGAGAAGAGTGGACTGAGTTTGATGGAAGCTGCNCCAGAGAAAGAACGTCCCAAGGAGGAGAACAAAACAAAAATCACAGACCAAGATTATACAGACAAGTAAACTCCAGCAGCAGATTTACAGTAACGGGTTTCGTCTGAAACCTGCAACAAGAAAGACCCATCATCCAAATTATCAAGTCTGAGCATGTTTGGGAACCTTAACCAATAGAAGAAACTCGGAGAGAGAGAGAGAGATCAAATGCAGTAAGTATAACCTATCAGGGTCAAGGTCGACGTTGATGGAGTTTCATGAGAAGAGTGGACTGAGTTTGATGAAAAGCTGTTAATGGCGATTGTATTGAGAAAAGATAGAGGCGCGTGGATTCGATAGAGATTGTGTCGCAATTTGGATTGGGTGGAGGAAGATAAGCAAAGAGAATCGTGTGGCTTGTCAAAGCCGTTATTTCCATCTCTCTATTTAACTTTGTCGTTTCGTTTTAATGGGTCAATTTGTGACATTTTAAAACTAATGGGGTCAATGTCGAAGTTATCAACACTTTCTACTCTTCATAAATTGATTGTACAATTTCACACGTGTCGTACGACGATAGTTTTTATTCGGTGGGTTGAGTAATAGCGGATTTGCTTCTCCTCTTCTTTGTCTGTTCGCTTATGACTTCGTGAATTTTGCATCTGATCATCTCTGCAACTTTAAGGTAAAGACTTATGATTCGATTCGAGTTCTCTGAAGAATTTATCTTTCAGGTTTTTCGGAATATGAATCTTTGATCTGCGTCTTTTATTCTCGGAAGTCTCAGATCTCTGACATTCGTATTTCCTGTTTAATTTCTATCGGATTTTGTGAGAAAAGTTTTAACTTTTGGCTCAGTGATATTGGAGATTGATCTGTCTCATTTAAATTTTATTTGGCGTTGATAAATAACAAAGTATACAAGTAACTGCTGCATTTTTGGATTCCATTGCTAATGTTTTCTCTGGATTACAAGTTAAGGGATTTCTTTNCGCAATTTGGATTGGGTGGAGGAAGATAAGCAAAGAGAATCGTGTGGCTTGTTAAAGCCGTTATTTCATCTCTCTATTTAACTTTGTCTCTTCTTTTTAATGGGTCAATTTGTGACATTTTAAAACTAATGGGGTCAATGTCGAAGTTATCAACACTTTCTACTCTTTTCATAATTTGATTGTACAATTTCACACGTGTCGTACGACGATAGTTTTTATTCGGTGGGTTGAGTAATAGCGGATTTGCTTCTCCTCTTCGTCTGTTCGTGAATTTTGCATCTGATCATCTCTGCAACTTCAAGGTAAAGACTTATGATTTATGACTTGTTATTCGATTCGAGTTCTCTGAAGAATTTATCTTTCAGGTTTCTCGGAATATGAATCTTTGATCTGCGTCTTTTATTCTCGGAAGTCTCAGATCTCTGACATTCGTATTTCCTGTTTAATTTTTATCGGATTTTGTGAGAAAAGTTTTAACTTTTGGCTCAGTGATATTGGAGATTGATCTGTCTCATTTAAATTTTATTTGGCGTTGATAACTAACAAAGTATACAAGTAACTGCTGCATTTTTGCCTTTTTGGATTCCATTGCTAATGTTTTCTCTGGATTACAAGTTAAGGGATTTCTTTATTTTCTTTTGCTAGATTGTTGGTTCCAGATTGGTCTGTGAAGCTGTCAAAGAGGGCACCTGCTCTGCCTGGTCCTGAGTTCAGATGGATCTACATCCACCAGGCGAGTTTCTTTTTAAAGATGAAAGTGGCTCTCTTTTTTTTTCACTCTATGTGTTTTTCTCATCATTTGGTTGGCTAATTTCTTATCTTCTTGGAGTAGGTGGTTCAAAAAAGACATCTATAGTTGTTGTCACCTTAGACTCTGGTGAGGTCTATGTCATTGCAAGCCTGTTCTCTAAGGCTGATACTCAAGTTATTTATATCGACCCGACGACTGGTATCCTGCGGTACAATGGGAAGCCTGGTCTTGATAATTTTAAGTCAGAGCGTGAAGCCCTAGATTGTGTCACGAATGGAACAAGAGGAGGTGTTAGAAGCTCAGTTTATGGCAAGGCAATACTTGGTTATGCTGTGTTGGGGAGCTTTGGGATGCTTCTAGTTGCGACCAGGCTAAATCCAAGTATTCCAGATTTGCCTGGTGGAGGATGTGTATATACAGTGGCTGAGAGTCAATGGATCAAAATACCACTTCACAATCCACAGCCTCAAGGGAAAGGTGAAATCAAGAATATTCAAGAGTTGACAGAACTTGACATCGATGGCAAACACTACTTCTGTGATACTAGGGACATCACTCGGCCTTTCCCAAGCCGCATGCCACTGCAAGCCCCTGATGATGAATTTGTTTGGAATAGATGGTTATCCGTGCCTTTTAAGAATATTGGACTGCCACAACACTGTGTCATTCTTCTGCAGGTTCNATCCACAGCCTCAAGGGAAAGGTGAAATCAAGAATATTCAAGAGTTGACAGAGCTTGACATCGATGGCAAACACTACTTCTGTGATACTAGGGACATCACTCGGCCTTTCCCAAGCCGCATGCCACTGCAAACCCCTGATGATGAATTTGTTTGGAATAGATGGTTATCCGTGCCTTTTAAGAATATTGGACTGCCACAACACTGTGTCATTCTTCTGCAGGTTTGTCCTCCATTAATGAATTAATGAGGGTTGATCAACCTATCCGATTTTGATTTTATGTGAAGTTTCAGAAGTGTCTGAATTGATATTCTTGATATGACATCATATCATGTCTTGTTATTTGATGTTAATTATAGGGGTTTGCAGAATATCGACCTTTTGGGAGCTCAGGTCAGCTAGAAGGAATTGTTGCTCTAATGGCCCGTCGTAGCAGACTGCATCCAGGGACTCGTTACCTAGCTAGGGGCATTAATTCATGTTCTGGCACTGGTGAGATGCTCCCCAAAATTCCCCTCTCTTTATTTTTGTTGTTGTTCCCTTAGAACTTCTATTAGTTTTCAAGATTTTGTCTCTGCTAAACACACTATGGGTATTTGTATATTATTTCTGATGGCACCCTTAAAAGCAATGGTGTCTGGAAGAAAGGCAATGTAAGTGTGGCTCTGGATTTGACTGGGGCCTAATTTTAGAAGTATATATGTAGTGCAGGTAACGAAGTTGAGTGTGAGCAGCTTGTATGGATACCTAAAAGGCAGGGTCAAAGCGTTGCTTTTAACTCGTACATTTGGCGACGTGGCACCATACCAATATGGTGGGGTGCAGAGTTGAAGATGACTGCAGCAGAAGCAGAAATTTATGTGGCAGATAGGTATCCGTATGAAGGTAGCACGGAGTATTACCAAAGGTTAAGCAAGCGATATGATACTAGAAATCTAGATGCACCAATTGGGGAAAACCAGAAGAAAAAGGCTTTTGTTCCTATTGTGTGTGTTAACTTGCTAAGAAGTGGAGAAGGGAAATCGGAATGTATCTTAGTACAACATTTTGAAGAATTGATGAACTTTATAAGATCCAGCGGAAAGCTTCCTTATACTCGTGTTCACCTAATAAATTATGATTGGCATGCCAGTGTGAAATTAAAGGGGGAACAGCAAACCATTGAAGGATTGTGGATGCATCTAAAATCTCCCACTATGGCAATAGGAATTTCTGAAGGTGACTATTTGCCTTCACGTCAAAGACTGAAAGATTGTAGAGGTGAGGTAATCTGTATCGATGACATTGAAGGTGCCTTCTGTTTGAGATCACATCAAAATGGGGTGATACGTTTCAACTGTGCCGATTCTTTGGATCGAACAAATGCGGCTAGTTTCTTTGGTGGTCTTCAAGTGTTTGTAGAGCAATGTAGAAGGCTAGGAATATCACTTGATACTGATCTTGGATATGGTTATAATTCGGTTAATAATCATGGGGGATATAATGCTCCTCTTCCGCCAGGATGGGAAAAAAGATCTGATGCAACTGGAAAATCGTATTATATAGATCACAATACAAAGACAACAACATGGAGTCATCCATGTCCTGATAAACCATGGAAGAGACTTGACATGAAGTTTGAGGAATTTAAGAGATCAACTATTTTATCTCCTGTGTCTGAGCTTGCAGATCTTTTTCTGCAACAAGGTGATATCCATGCAACCCTCTATACTGGCTCGAAAGCTATGCACAGCCAAATTCTCAACATCTTCAGCGAAGAATCAGGAGCATTTAAACAGTTTTCTGCAGCACAGAAAAACATGAAAATTACGCTACAGAGAAGATATAAAAATGCTATGGTTGATAGTTCACGGCAAAAGCAGCTGGAGATGTTTCTGGGAATGAGGCTTTTCAAGCATCTTCCATCAATTCCTGTCCAGCCTTTACATGTAAGCAAATTGGCACGATTGCAGTGAACTTCTTTCCATCTCACAGCTCACCTTTTTTCCATGTATATTGACTGCTATAAAGTATGAATCACGTTTTTTGCGCGTAGGTAAATTTGTTTCATAGTGGACAGAAACTCTTGATTTTTGTTTCTTTGTGTAGATATATGATTCCTTAGAGCATAACATTTTCATTGATGTGTAGACTCTACTATTTGTTGCGTTCTATATTCCCAGTCTACTTCTCACTGCAAAAATATTCATGTCAGGTACTTTCTCGACCATCTGGTTTCTTTCTGAAACCTGTACCTAGCATGTCCGAAAGTTCCAATGATGGGTCTAGTCTGCTGAGTATCAAGAGGAAGGACATAACTTGGGTACCTCCACTTAGATATAACATTAACTCTTAGTTCTCATTACGAAGGCTTGAGCTAAAAAAAATTCCATGCTTTTTTATATTTTGCAGCTATGTCCACAAGCTGCAGATATTGTTGAATTATTTATCTATCTCAGGGAGCCTTGCCATGTCTGTCAACTTCTACTGACCATATCACACGGTGCGGATGATTTGACATCTCCATCCACTGTGGACGTGAGAACTGGACGCCACATAGAGGACCTTAAATTAGTTGTTGAGGTTGACTCTCTTTTAGGTCTTGCCCTTCTCTTTTATTATTTAGAGGAGATCATGTAGACTTACATGCAATTTAGTACAATTGGATTACCGATTCCCTGTAATTATGTTTTGTGGACAGGGTGCTTCGATTCCACGCTGTGCAAATGGTACAAATCTTCTGATACCTTTACCAGGGCCAATTAGTTCTGAGGATATGGCTGTTACTGGAGCTGGTGCACGTCTTCATGAAAAAGATACGTCAAGTCTTTCACTGCTGTATGATTTTGAAGAACTAGAAGGACAGTTGGATTTCTTAACCCGTGTAGTTGCTGTTACATTTTATCCAGCTGGTTCTGTTAGAATTCCAATGACTCTTGGTCAGGTACTTACAAGAATTGACGATATATCTATCATGCCCTGAACTAGTTAAAGTTTATCATCATCCATCATCAAAAGATTAAAAGACAAAACACTTTTTTTGCATTGTGTTTGTGCTGCAGATAGAAGTCCTTGGAATTTCTCTTCCATGGAAAGGAATGTTTACTTGCGAACATACGGGAGGACGATTAGCTGAACTTGCAAGGAAACCAGATGAAGATGAAATGCCTTTTTCATCTTCTTCTGATTTGAATCCGTTTGCTACAAAATCTTTACAGACTGAAACTGTTTCCACACCAGTACAACACAAAGATCCCTTTCCCAGTAATCTGCTTGACCTTTTGACAGGAGAGGACTCTTCTTCTGACCCCTTCCCTCAACCAGTGGTGGAATGTGTTGCAAGTGGAGACAATGACATGCTTGATTTCTTAGACCAAGCAGTTGTTGAATATCGTGGCTCTGAAACTGTTCCTGGCGGGTCTATCCCACAAGATAAAAGGCCCAAGGAAAGTGGTGCACATCTGTACTTAAATTGTCTAAAGTCCCTTGCGGGTCCAAACATGGTATGCTACTTCATCCTTATTAAATTTTAACTTGGAGGGAGATATTGGTATCTGCAATTACATTTTGCCTCACACTATAGTTCCGATTGTATGAATCTTTACTTGGTTTAGCTATTCTTCTCACCTGTTATCTTTCTTCTTAAAGTTCCATTTTTAAGGGTAAAGTTAATTCCTGCATGTCTGGCATAACACAGGGAAAGAAGCTTGAGTTTGTAGAAGCTATGAAGCTTGAAATTGAACGTCTACGTCTCAATATTTCTGCAGCAGAAAGAGATAGGGCACTGTTATCCATTGGAATTGATCCGGCTACCATTAATCCAAACTCTTCATACGACGATTTATATATTGGAAGATTATGCAGAATAGCAAATGCACTTGCAGTTATGGGCCAGGCTTCTCTTGAGGATAAAATTATAGCTTCTATTGGTCTAGGGAAAATGGAAAATAATGTGATAGATTTCTGGAACATAACCGGAATTGGCGAGGGTTGTGATGGCGGAATGTGTCAAGTCCGAGTCGAGGTCAATAAAAGTCCAGTTGGATCTTCTACCAGGAATTCAGGAGGAGAGTCAGGCTCTGTATTTTTGTGTTTCCAATGTATGAAAAAAGCTTGCAAGTTTTGTTGTGCTGGAAAAGGAGCTCTTCTGCTTTCAAAATCCTATTCCAGGGACACTGCGAGTGGAGGTGGAAGTCTTGCAGATGTCTCTGCTACTTCGATAGGTTCAGATCGTTACATGTGCAAAAAATGCTGCAGCTTAATAGTGCTGGAAGCCTTGATTGTAGATTATGTAAGGGTCATGGTCAGCTTGCGAAGAAGTGGCCGTGTTGATAATGCTGGTCGGGAAGCTTTGAATGAGGTATTTGGATCTAACATTACAAATCATCTTGCTGTTAGAGGTCAACCTTCTCCTAATAGAGAAGACTTCAATTTCCTTCGCCAAGTTTTGGGTCAAGAGGAGTCACTTGCTGAGTTCCCATATGCAAGCTTCTTACATAAGGTAATTTGCTTCTTATATGTTAAAATTACTGTGATAATTTCATTATCTTTTGAAAGAGCTGTTATATGATACTTAATCATCCTTTCTCTCTTTTGGATGTTTGCATAATGCAATTTAGGTCGAAACTGGGACTGATTCAGCACCATTTTTCTCATTGCTCACCCCTGTGAATCTTGCTTCAAGTAACGTCTACTGGAAAGCTCCTCCTTCTGCAAACTCTGTTGAAGCTGTCATCATTCTCAACAGCCTTTCAGATGTCAGCAGTGTGATTCTACTCGTTAGTCCATGTGGTTACTCTGATGCTGATGCTCCTACCGTAAGTTTGACTTTTCTATCTTCAGTTGAATGCTTGTTAACCCATGCCATTAGTTACGTGATAATGCTCCCACAATTGCATGGTTGCACTTATTTCAACATTTTATGTATCTTCATTGCAGGTCCAAATTTGGGCCAGCAGCGACATAAATAAGGAAGCACGGACTTTGATGGGAAAGTGGGATGTACAGGCCTTCATTAGATCTTCACCTGAGCTGTATGGTCCAGAAAAGTCTGGTAGAGATGGTAGAGCACCTAGGCATATAAAATTTGCTTTCAAGAATCCTGTTCGTTGCCGCATTATATGGATAACACTGCGTCTTCCTCGTCTTGGATCTAGCTCAGTAAGTTTGGACAAGAACATTAATCTCTTATCTTTGGATGAGAACCCATTTGCTCCAATTCCTCGACGAGCCTCTTTTGGAGCAACCATTGAGAATGATCCATGTCTTCATGCAAAACGCATCTTGGTCACTGGAAACACCGTGAGGGATAAAATGCTACAAAGTGTTGAGAGCATGAGCGTAAGAAACTGGCTGGACAGAGCCCCACGTTTGAATAGATTCCTGGTTAGTGCCTTAGAGAACTACTTGTTCTTTCAACCTTTTTCTGTGGTATTTCCATTATTGTCATTAATCGTTGTTTTTTGATCTTCCAGATACCACTCGAGGCTGAGAGACCAATGGAGAATGATCTAGTCTTGGAACTTTATCTACAACCTGCTTCACCTTTAGCTGCTGGGTTCCGTTTAGAAGCTTTTAACGCCATAAGACCTCGTGTGACCCATTCGCCTTCTTCAGATGTAGTTGACATTTGGGACCCAACGAGTATCATAATGGAAGATAGACACGTCTCTCCAGCCGTCTTGTATATACAAGTATCTGTTCTTCAGGTATCTATCTCTCGTCCTCCTCCTGGTTTATTATCCTCAGCAATCAAAATCTGAAAATGTTTCTACAGGAACAATACAAAATGGTGACAATCGCGGAATACAGATTGCCTGAGGCGAGAGTTGGAACACAGATGTATTTCGACTTCCCGAAACAGATTCAAGCACGC
>OVBW01000699.1:7606-19578 GCA_900406355.1 Erysimum pusillum | reverse complement strand
TATCCCGTGAGTTACTAACTTCGAAAACCCAACTTTATATAATAAGATATACAAGGTTTTGGTTGAATATGTGATTAAATAGACTTAGTCAAGTTAAAAACTTATTTTCTCCCAAATTATGACAAAAATATATTACAGTTTTCATATTTATTACTTTTTGGAAAAGTCACATCCAATTTATTTATACTAATCTCTTCGTTCTGATTATCTTCTTGCAATGCATGAAAAGTATTGAATCTTAGATGTAGTGTAAAGAAAAACAGCTCTGTTTTCACGAATTAAAGAAGATCCGGAGATAAGAAAACAAAACCCAAAACATGAAAGTCAGGAGAAAGGAAGAAGAAAAGCTAAGAACTTCTTTGCGTCTTCTAGAGACACACATCATCACATAACAGTTTTTAGTCAAACACAAATTGACAATTCTCTGAAACTCTATACACAGACTTTAACTCCATTAACTTGGAATCACATTGGTTTCTACATCTCGTTGAGAATGTCGCCTTCTGTAGACAAGTAGCATTTGCTAGTATGTACCTAACCAACTTCTTGTCATGCTTGTCTACATAATCTCTCCATTTCAACATCTCAAGATGCGTCAATAAACATTCAGGAACGACTGTTGGTTTTTCCCAGAGGTTCTTCTGATTGTTGACATTGACTTTATGTCTCTGACATGAAAAAAAAGAAAGAAAGAAATATTACGTACGGGTGTTAGCTAGCGTTATAGATCGTCAAAAACAAACACGGAAACACAGAGATGATTCTATGGTATACTATTTTTCTATGTTTAAAAAGAACGTGATTCTGCAATCTTTTATCATTCAAAAACATTGATAAAGTTTTAATGTTGCTAGTAGTGAATATATAAGAAAATATCACAAGAATTAAAAACATCAGTAGCAAAGTGTTTCTGCTCGAGTAAATTCGTTATCATACTGTTCATCTAACATACTACTAAAACAAAGTTGCATTCTTCATACCAATTTGAGTGTAAGAGATCGAAGGTTGGGAGCGTCATTGAGCATACGTGCAAGTAGATTCTGCCATCCCGCAGAACATGTACATAGCTTTAGATGTTCAAGAGAGGAGAATTTTGTGCCTATAGGATATGGAGTCTGCAATCATAAAGTTTATGTTTTTTTTCAGCAATGAGAATAACAAAATATAAAAGGACAAATCATGACATTATGGGGGTAAGAATGTCATTACCTCTGAGGTTAGAGAACAGAGAGAAAGATGTCGGATTGAGGTAAGAGACTTTAGAATCTTCTCAGGTTGGTTATGAGTAACCTCGATATCTGCTTTGATCAGCTCAGGCATAGATTCAAACCTTATAGAGTTACAGCTGAATGCATTCTTAATGTTCAAAAACATCAAAGAAGGAGCATTTATCAAAAAGCCACCATGGTAGTGCCAAAATGTTATCCTGCAGTTATCGATAGATAGGCTCTTCAAAGTAGGCACATTGATATTGTAGATCATCGCATTGTCATCTCCGGCCCGGTCTACAACCAGACGTTCAAGAACAGGGCAAATTCTTAAAAGACTTGCAACAGATTTGCCACCCGAGAACTTAACCGATAAAAGTTGCAACGTTTTGAGCGATGGCAAACGAAACCAAGGCCGAACAACATTGATACTTAAATTATTAAGTACCAATTCTTTTAGGGTTCTGCAAGTACTTAAGCAACACGGCAATTCTAGGGTTTTGCCAAACAAGTCGATTCTCAGCTCTCTCAAAGATCGAACAACCCCGACTTGAACAAGAAAATTGATATCTGAAGCCGAGTAGTTATCACTAAAACTAAGCTTGAGATGCAAGCTCTCTAGAATTTGAGCATCGTTAGACATCATAGATCTATATATTAAACTACTAGAAGTCTCTAAACTCTCGAGTGATTGATCATCAAACATGACATTCGGCTCCGGTTTCCAAGGACGTCCCTCCCAATATTCTGATATGAGACGTGTTGCTAACTTCTCTTTAAAAAACGGAAGCAACGACAATATTTTCAAGATCAATTCATCGGGCAAGTCACTGAGCCCCGTTTTCTCCAATTCTTTTCTCTTTTTCTTCTGGCACCTCTCCATTATTCTGGTGAATTTTGCTCTCTGTTTTGGGACGTGCGTGCAAAGGAAGAAGAAAAGAACCCTAGTCAAATTAGGTTTCACGATTACAAAAAACAATTTAATATAGGGCAATTTCCAAAAATACCACCATTTTTGTTTTTTGGACAAAAATACCACCAAAATGAAATACATTTTTTAATTTTTAAACTTTAAATTTTAAATTCTAAACCCTAAACCCTACCCCAACCCTACCCCATAAATACTAAACCCTAAATTGCAAAATAAGCAACCCAAACCAAAAATTTAAAATTTCATGCCTATGAACAATTAGTGGTATTTTTGGAAAGAAAACTTTTTTAGTGGTATTGGAGGGAATTTCTCTTTAATATATATGTTATAAGAAAAAAGTCCGAATTATTAAAATTTAGTCTTATATAGTTTAGGGAGGCCTTACTTAATCGATGAAAAGCTTCCTAAATAATATGTCTACGGTTTAAAAACTTATTTTCTCCCAAATTATGAAAAATATATACTACGGTTTTCATATTTATTACTTTTTGGAAAAGTCCCATCTAATTTATTTTTACTAATATCTTTGTTCTGATTATTATCTTCTTTGCATGAAAAGTATTGAATCTTACATATAGTGTAATTTTTTTATAAAAAATATGTNTAAAAAAAATCCTTTTTTTTTTTTTTTTTTTTTTTTGAGGTAATAAAGAAGATCCTGAGATAAGAAAACAAAACCCAAAAACACCAAATATAAAAGTCAGGGGAAAGGAAGAATAGCTAAGAACTTCTCTGCGTATTCTAGAGACACACACCATCACATAAGAGTTTTTAGTCAAACACAAATTGACATTTCTGTGAAACTCTGTGCATAGACTTTAACTCCCTGAACTTGTAAGCACATCGGTTTCTACATGTCGTTGAGAATGTAGCCTTCTGTAGACAAGGAGCGTTTGCTAGTATGTACCTAACCAAATTCTTCTCATGCTCGGTGCCTTCATATTTTCTCCATTTGAAGATCTCAAGATGCGTCAATAAACATTCAGGAACGACTCTTGGTTCTTCCCCGAGGTTCTTCGGTTGATTGATATTGACTTTATGTTTCTGACATGAACAAAAGAAAGAAATATTAATTTCGTGTTTTAGTGTTATAGATCGTCAAAATAAAGAAACGGAAACACAATTTTTCTATGTCTAAAAAACGTGATTCTGCAATTTTTATCATTCAAAATGTTGATAAAGTTTTAATGTTGCTAATAATAATATGTAAGAAAATATCACAAGAAAATTAAAAACGTCATTAGTAAAGTGTTTCTGCTCGAGTAAATTCGTTATCATACCGTTCATCTAACATACTACTAAAACATATAGTAAGTATATAAAAAAGTTGCATTCTACATACCAACTTAAGTGTAAGATCTAGAGATCGAAGTTTGGGAGCGTCATTGAGCATACACGCAAGTAGATTCTGCCATCTTGGAGAACATGTACATAGCGTTAGATGTTCAAGAGAGGAGAATTTTGTGCCTGTAGGATATGGAGTCTGCAATTATAAAGTTTATGTTATTTTCAGTAGAGAATAACAAAATATAAAAGGAGAAATCTTGACATTATTGGAGTAAGAAAGTTATTACCTCTGAGGTTCGATAACAGAGAGAAAGATGTCGGATTGAGGTAAGAGACTCTATAAACTTCTCAGGTTGGTTATGAGTAACCTCGATATCAGCTTTGATCAGCTCAGGCATAGATTCAAACCTTATAGAGTTACAGCTGAATGCATTCTTAATGTTCAAAAACATCAAAGAAGGAGCATTTATCAAAAAGCCACGACACTCCCCACCAAGGTAGTGCCAAGCTGATCTCCTGTTATCGATAGATAAGCTCTTCAAAGTAGGCACATTGATATTGTAGATCATCACATAGTCATCTTTGTCCCGGTCTACAACCAAACGTTCAAGAACAGAGCAAATTCTTAAAAGACTTGCAACAGATTCGCCACCCGAGAATTGAACCGATAAAAGGTGCAAAGTTTTGAGCGATGGCAAACGAAACCAAGGCGGAACAACCTTGATACTTAAATTATTAAGTACCAATTTCTTTAGGGTTCTGCAAGTACACAAGCAACACGGCAATTCTATGGTTTTGCGAACCAAGTCGATTCTAAGCTCTCTCACAGATCGATTAACCCCGACTTGAACAAGAAAATTGATATCTGAATCCGAGTACTTACATCTTATAAGCTTGAGATGCAAGCTCTCTAGAATTTGAGCATCGTTAGACATCAAAGATCCATATATTAAACTCATAGAAGTCTCTAAACTCTCGACTGATTGATCATCAAACATGACATTCGGCTCCGGTTTCCTAGGACCCTCCCAATATTCTGATATGAGACGTGTTGCTAACTTCTCTTTAAAAAACGGAAGCGACGAGAATATTCTCAAGATCAATTCATCGGGCAAGTCACTGAGCCCCCGTTTCTCCAATTCTTTTTCCTTTTTCTCCTCGCAGCCCTCCATTATTCTGGTGAATTTTGCTCTCTGTTTTGGACGTGCGTGCAAAGGAAGAAGAAAAGAACCCTAGTCAGATTAGGTTTCGCGATTACCAAAACCAATCTAATATAATGTTAAAAAAATGTCTGAATTATTAAAATTTAGTCTTATTAGTTTAGGTGGGCCTTACTTAATCGATGAAAAGCTTCCTAAATAATGTCTTAGAAAAATTATATCATTATAATACATATGAACTAGAGTCGTCAATATTTGAAGTGTTCCAACTCAAATTAAATAATTAATGTTAATGGCCACATATATTAAATTATGACATTTCATAGAGGCCAAATCAAAGGATGAGAATATATTATAGTCTAACTTGAAAGATCCTATCTAAGGAGACGAGCATGTGGTGGAGATGAGTCATGGTCTCATGGACACTCATGGGTCCATATATACTCCAAAGACCCCATTCATGTATTTTATCTATTAGAATAAAAGTCAAATGATAATTTATCTACCAAAATTTTTTTGATCAACAGTGACAATTCTTACATGAAAAAAGTCTTTCATATTACTCTGCTTCAAAAAGTATTTTTAATACAGTATTTATTAGTTTTCGGAAAAGTCACATCTATTTTATTTTTACGAATCTTTGATTTTCTTCTTGAAATGAATCAACCACAACCATTCCTTTGCATCCCCTGGGTAAACCTATAGCTATCCAACGGCAAGCCATCACTAACGCCGCAATGACTTGTTCACCTGATCAAAGCAAAGATTTTGCAGTGGCTGTCAAGTGTTTAGGACCTATGATCGATTTCAATAGAAAACATGGATATCACCAATGTTAGTTATGTTGGAGATACAATCCAAGTCCCACATCGGAAGTTTGAAGGGACTAATACTAATATATAAAGGGTTAGGGCCAATCCACTAATTGTCAATTGGTTTTTAGTTGGAAGCCCAGAATTAGCCCAAATTTAACATGGTATCAGAGCCCAAGGTTTAAAGTCTGGTGGACCTGAGAAAAAAGTGGATACGGACATACCTCAACCCGAGTAATGGGGGCCCGAGAAATGGGCTTATCGAGGAGGCGTGTTAGATCCATGTGGTCCTTGGATTGAAGGGGAGATTGTTGGAGATACAATCCAAGTCCCACATCGGAAGTTTGAAGGGACTAATACTAATATATAAAGGGTTAGGGCCAATCCACTAATTGCCAATTGGTTTTTAGTTGGAAGCCCAGAATTAGCCCAAATTTAACAAGTTACCACTAAATAAACTGTCAAATAATTTAACTTAGGAAACTACTCGTTTGCGGGAAAAAATGAAAGAAAAGGAAACTACTCGTTTTTTTCTTCCTTAGTTTCAAATCCAACTAATAATTCATTAATGTGCTCATGCTTTCCAATGAAATTGGCTCTTTTTTCCTAAGTCTAGCTCAAGATTTCCTAGCAAGAGCATCATCTTTGGACCTCTTGGTAAGTAATTCCTACTCACCACTCTCTCTTTCTCTCTCAGTTTTGGTAGACTTTGATGAAACATTCTAAGATCTTTGTTCATGTTCTCAGAGTCATCCATTCATAAAAAAGTTTGAGGACAAGGATATTGATCTCGGGATACTTGTTGGCACTCTGGAGCCACCAGTTAACTACCTTAGATAAGTAAGCCCTCTTCTTCTGCATTTGTATTTGGTATATGATAT
This sequence comes from Erysimum pusillum, assembly GCA_900406355.1. NCBI lineage: Eukaryota > Viridiplantae > Streptophyta > Magnoliopsida > Brassicales > Brassicaceae > Erysimum > Erysimum pusillum. The sequence goes on along the minus strand of OVBW01000699.1, from coordinate 13,299 downwards.
GATATGATAAGATACATGATACTGTGTAATCTGTCTCTAAAGATTATTACTTGACTATGAAAGTTGAATGCATGAGATTTTATTATTCATTGTGTTCTTCCTTTTATACAAGGTTTTGGTTGAATAAGTGATTAAATAGACTTAGTCAAGTTAAAAACTTATTTTCTTAAATTATGACAAAAGTATACTACAGTTTTCATATTTATTACTTTTTGGAAAAGTCCCATCTAATTTATTTATACTAATCTCTTCGTTCTGATTATCTTCTTGCAATGCATGAAAAGTATTGAACTATTGAATCTTAGATGTAGTGTAAAGAAAAACAGCTCTGTTTTCACTAGTTAAAGAAGATCCGGAGATAAGAAAACAAAACCCAAAAACCACCAAATATGAAAGTCAGGAGAAAGGAAGAAGAAAAGCTAAGAACTTCTCTGCGTATTCTAGAGACACACACCATCACATAAGAGTTTTTAGTCAAACACAAATTGACATTTCTCTGAAACTCTGTGCATAGACTTTAACTCCCTGAACCTGGAATCACATTGGTTTCTACATTTCGTTGAGAATGTCGCCTTCTGTAGACAAGTAGCGTTTGCTAGTATGTACCTCACCAAATTCTCCTCATGCTTGCCTTCATATGATCTCCATTTCAAGATCTCAAGATGCGTCAAACATTCAGGAACGACTGTTGGTTTTTCCCAGAGGTTCTTCGGATTGTTGACATTGACTTTATGTCTCTGACATGAAAAAAAAAAAAAGAAAGAAAGATTACGGGTGTCAGCTAGTGTTATAGATCGTCAAAAACAAACACGTGCGGAAACACAGAGATGATATATTCTAAGGTATACTATTTTTCGATGTTTAAAGAACATGATTCTGCAATTTTTTATCATTCAAAACATTGATAAAGTTTTTAATGTTGCTAGTAGTGAATATATAAGAAAATATCACAAGAAAATTAAAAACATCATTAGCAAAGTGTTTCTGCTCTAGTAAATTCGTTATCATACTGTTCATCTAACATACTACTAAAAACAAAGTTGCGTTCTACATACCAATTTGAGTGTAAGAGATCGAAGGTTGGGAGCGTCATTAAGCATACGCACAAGTAAATTCTGCCATCCCGCAGAACATGTACATAGCTTTAGATGTTCAAGAGAGGAGAATTTTGTGCCTGTGGGATATGGAGTCTGCAATTATAAAATTTATGTTATTTCAGTAATGAGAATAACAAAACATAAAAGGAGAAATATTGACATTATTGGACTAAGAATGTTATCACCTCTGAGGTTGGAGAACAGAGAGAAAGATGGCGGATTGAGGTAAGAGTCTCTATAAACTTCTCAGTTTGGTTATGAGTAATCTCGATATCCGCTTTGATCAGCTCAGGCATAGATTCAAACCTTATAAAGTTTCTGAATGCATTCTTAATGTTCAAAAACACCAAAGAAGGAGCATTTATCAAAAAGCCACGAGTCTCCCTAGCGTGGGTGCGCCAAGATGTTCTCCTGTTATTGATAGATAAGCTCCTCAAAGTAGGCACATTGATATTGTAGAATATCACAAGGTCATCTCTGGTTTGGTCTACAACCAAACGTTCAAGAACAGGGCAAATTCTTAAAAGACTTGCAATAGATTCGTCGTCACCCGAGAAATTAACCGATAAAAGCTGCAACGTTTTGAGCGATGGCAAACAAAACCAAGGGGGAACAACCTTGATACTAAAATTATGGAGTACCAATTCTTTTAGGGTTCTGCAAGTACTCAAGCAACACGGCAATTCTAGGGTTCTGGGAGACAAGCTGTCGATTCTCAGCTCCCTCACAGATCGATTAACCACGACTTGAACAAGAAAATTGATATCTGAATCCGAGTAGTTATCACTAAGCTTGAGATGCAAGCTCTCTAGAATTTGAGCATCGTTAGACATCAAAGATCCATATACAAAACTCATAGAAGTCTCATCAAGCTTGGATTTAACTACTGTTGGTTTTTCCCAGAGGTTCTTCTGATTGTTGACATTGACTTTATGTATCTGACATGAAAAAAAGAAAGAAAGAAATATTACGTACGGGTGTTAGCAAACAAACACCGAAACACAGAGATGATTCTAAGGTATACTATTTTTCTGTGTTTAAAGAACATGATTCTGCAATTTTTTATCATTCAACATTGATAAAGTTTTAATGTTGCTAGTAGTGAATATATAAGAAAATATCACAAGAAAATTAAAAACATCATCAGCAAAGTGTTTCTTCTCTAGTAAATTCGTTATCATACTGTTCATCTAACATACTACTAAAACAAAGTTGCATTCTACATACCAATTTGAGTGTAAGAGATCGAAGGTTGGGAGCGTCATTGAGCATACACCCAAGTAGATTCTGCCATCTTGGAGAACATGTACATAGCGTTAGATGTTCAAGAGAGGAGAATTTTGTGCCTGTAGGATATGGAGTCTGCAATTATAAAGTTTATGTTATTTTCAGTAATGAGAATAACAAACGAAATAAAAGGAGAAAACTTGACAATATTGGAGTAAGAAAGTCATCATTACCTCTGAGGTTAGAGAACAGAGAGAAAGATGTCGGATTGAGGTAAAAGACCCTATAAACTTCTCAGATTGGTCATGAATAACCTCGATATTAGCTTTGATCAGCTCAGGCATTGATTCAAACATTATAAATTTACTGGATGCATCCTTAATGTTCAAAAACATCAAAGAAGGAGCATTTATCAAAAAGCCACGACTCTCCCCCCAATATGTTCTTTTGCCGTTATCGATAGATAAGGTCCTCAAAGTCGGCACACTGATATTGGAGATCATCACATTGGCATCTCTGGTTTGTTCTACGACCAAACGTTCAAGAACAGGGCAAATTCTTAAAAGACTTGCAACATCACCTGAGAATTGAACCGATAAAAGGTGCAACGTTTTGAGCGATGGCAAACGAAACCAAGGCGGAACATCATTGATACTTAAATTATTAAGTACCAATTCTTTTAGGGTTCTGCAAGTACTTAAGCAACACGGCAATTCTAGGGTTTTGCCAAACAAGTCGATTCTCAGCTCTCTCAAAGATCGAACAACCCCGACTTGAACAAGAAAATTGATATCTGAAGCCGAGTAGTTATCACTAAAACTAAGCTTGAGATGCAAGCTCTCTAGAATTTGAGCATCGTTAGACATCATAGATCTATATATTAAACTTATAGAAGTCTCTAAACTCTCGTGTGATCGATCATCAAACATGACATTCGGCTCCGGTTTCCAAGGACGTCCCTCCCAATATTCTGATATGAGACGTGTTGCTAACTTCTCTTTAAAAAACGGAAGCAACGAGAATATTTTCAAGATCAATTCATCGGGCAAGTCACTGAGCCCCGTTTTCTCCAATTCTTTTCTCTTTTTCTTTCGGCACCTCTCCATTATTCTGGTGAATTTTGCTCTCTGTTTTGGGACGTGCGTGCAAAGGAAGAAGAAAAGAATCCTAGTCTAATTAGGTTTCACGATTATAAAAATAATGTCCGAATTATTAAAATTTAGTCGTATTAGTTTAGGGGGGCCTTACTTAATCGATGAAAAGCTTCCTAAATAATATATCTTAGAAAAATTATATCATTATTATATGAACTAGAGACTAGAGTCATCTATATTTAAAGTGTTCCAACTCAAATCACGAAACTGTTGAAAACAATTCAATACTACATTCATAAAAATGCAAGGTCATGTTACTATGATGTGATTTAGAACTATTTAGGGAGGATTTACTTAATTGTTGAAAAACTTCTTAGATAAGGGTAAAATAATCACTGTATAACTAACTAATGCTATTTTTAAAGTATTTCTCTAAATTCAACTTCTCCTTCTGACCAATTCAACTTGCATCTTCATATTTCTTTTACATATAAACACAAAAATAATTAATATTAATGGCCACATATTAAATTATGACATTTCATAGAGGCCAAATCAAAGGGATAAGAATTTATAGTCTAACTGCTCTCCAGTTTGAAAGCAACAACATTTTGTTTGGGAAAAACTCTCTCTCTTGTTTCCTCTGAAAACCTAATCGCCGCCTGTTACCTCATCGTCTTGAATTAGATCTGACCGGCGCGTGGTGGCTCCTTTAGCACCGGCGTCGGTCCCTTGTCCTGTCTATTGTTGTTGCTTTCTTCGACTGTGAAGCGTGGTGGTTCTGGTGAAGGGGTTTGTGATGTCGTCGAGTCTTAGATCCGGAAAGTTTTGGTTCTTCTCTGGATCTAAGTGACAGAGGCTCAGTTTTTCGGTGACTCGGTAACCCTCTCTGTCTTTCCTGGTTCGGTGTTTGGTGGTATGCTCCAATGAGATCAGCAGATCTACGGTTTTTCTTTCGGACCATGGAGATTAATTTTCATGGTTCTTTCTCCGGGTGTTGCAGATTTCTTGGCTTTGGTGTTGTCGCTAGAGGTACCAGCTCCGCCGTTTCGTTTAGGTTAGATGTAATCACTTTAGTCGCTTCTTTTAGTTTTTGTTGTTTGTCTGAGAAGCTTGTTTCGGTGTTAGTAACTCTGCTTGTGGATTAAAATTGGATCTTTGCTCTACTTCTCCGTTGAGTCCTCTTGTTGGTTCGTGGTTGCGAATTGGTCTGGGATCGTTCTTGGTGTGGTCCATTGTGATGGTAATTTGTTGCTGAGTCACCTACTAGCCTCTCTTTGAGTTTCCTTTGGAATTTTGGAGGTAGGTTCTAGTCGAAGCAATGGATTCGGTCTCTAGTTCTTCTCTTGCGGGAGACGTTATCAGTTTTAAGTCTGTAGGTAGCTGAATCTGATTTGGCGAGTGTCAGCGTGAAGAATTTTTGATCTTATGTGGCTTATCTCCTGTCGATTTCAAGGTTTTTGGCCTTGAACCTAGATGTTTCTGGTTTCCTCGACTAGCTAATGAGGTGTGATGGAGCTTGTGCTTGTGTCTCTGGTTTTAGTAGTTTCTTGCTTGCATCCCTGCCGGTTTGTTTTAGAGTTGACCTCGGGAGGAGGTCATCCGTTCTTATTGGTGTTTCCGGCGTCAACAGCTTGTGTCAACAGCTTCTATGGGGAGTTTTAGTGAGAGTTTCTGTTTCCTTTGTTCAATTATAGAGCTTAGGTTCTCCTTTATCTTTAGTGGTTGTTCGTATTTTGAGACTTTGTTTCTCGTTTTAGTTTCCGGGGAAGTTTCGTTTTCCTCCGGCTATGTCTCCGGGGACTTGTACGTCGTCCGCCGGCTTAAGTTTCCCTCTTTTGGGCGTAGTGTTTCACCTGTGATTCCAAAATAAGTAAATTAATAAAATTCCAGATGACCAAAAAAAAAGAATTTATAGTCTAACTTGAAAGACCTATATATCTAAGGAGACGAGCATGTGGTGGAGATGAGTCATGGACACTCATGGGTCCATACTCCAAAGACCCATTCATGTATTTATCTATTAGAATAAAAGTCAAATTATTATTTATCTACCAAAAAATTAAGATTTTGATCAGCAGTGACAATTCTTACATGAAAGTCTTTCATATTACTCTGCACAAAAAAAAGTATTTCATACGAAAAGTCCAATCTATTTTATTTTTACGAATCTGTTTGTTTTTATTTTCTTCTTAAAATGTATAAAAAGTATTGAATCTTAATCTGTAAACTAAACTGCTCTGTTTTCCGAAATTAACGAAGATCCAGAAATAAG
>OVBW01000698.1:0-10087 GCA_900406355.1 Erysimum pusillum | reverse complement strand
CTCTCTCTCTCAGCTGTTCTGTTTTGGTCAAATCAATAGCTTTTGTTTCAAATTATTTTAGGTTGGTCTGGTTTTGGATAAAAAAAGTTATTAGAGTTAGTTTTTGCATTTACTTAATTTGGGGAAATGTTATTTGGAAGAAGAATGTTCAATCTGGATTCCGGTCTGGTTTTTGTTAAGATTTCTCGGTTTTCGAATTTCGGTTTTATCCTTATTCAAAGAAGTTTCGGTTATAGATCGGTTCTTCTTTTTTTTGGTTCGTTTCGGATTTGGATTCGATTATTTTCGTTTGGTTTGGTTCGAATTGGTTTATTCGAATTGAACACCCTTTATTTTTGCGCTTGGTTGAAGTATTTTCTGTTTTGATGTAACATTTCACATAAATTGCTCTGATTGTTTAGTTTTGATCTGCTAAATTTCGGTTCGGTTTTATGTTTTTTTGGTTCTAATCTTGTCTTTAATGATTCACTTGCAAATCAGATAATGTCAAAGACTGGGAACAATGCAGTGATGGAAATGGCAGATCCCGACATCACATCGACATGTAAGGATCTCGCGGTGGTGAAGAAGGTTTTCCAACTGGCACTCCTATGCACCAAAAAACAGCCGAACGATCGACCAACAATGCACCAGGTGACTCGTGTCCTAGGCAGCTTCATGTTGTCGGAACAACCACCTGCTGCAACGGACACATCGGCGACGCTTACTGGTTCATGCTATGTCGATGAGTATGCGAATCTTAAGACTCCTCACTCTGTCAATTGTTCTTCCATGAGTGCTTCAGATGCACAACTCTTTCTTCGGTTCGGACAAGTTATTTCTCAGAATAGTGAGTGAATGAAATCTTTGTTTTAGGAGAAGAATTTTAAAAACGGTATCGTTTTTTTTGTTGCATTAAGTTGTTAGAAAATTGATGTCTCATGTAAAAAATTATGCAATGCCTTATTATTGTTAGACAAGTGTGTGAATATATCCTCTGGCACTTATTAGATTCCTATTTCTATCTAAATTTTATGTATGTTTGTAGTAATACAATTCTTTTCTAAGTTATTAAGTAACATACCCATTGTACAACCATTAAATGATTTGATCAACATTACAACCCTACTTTAGTGGATTTTGTTAGCGTGTGGAACAAGTTAACCTCTACTATACCCTTGTGGTTTTTGTTGATTTGCAGGAGAAACTGATTGGTGAGCATGTGGTTCAGTGTGGAACATATTCTTTATATGAAGTAGAGTGCTTAGTTGACATTAATTTATTATAATCAAGAAACTGTGATCCTTTTCAAGAAGAGACCAATGAGTGCTAATTTTCTTCAACAAACTAGAAGAAGAGAGACAAACAAAAGATGATTATAGAGAAGAAAAGAAAGAACAAACAGCAGAAACAGAGTTTAGAATTGTTTTTTAGCAACTATGCAAACCATTAAGCTAATGAGTTGGTTTGGTTTGAGTTGACCCATAAAGTTTGACCCATTTTGACACCCCTATATGCTGATTAATGACTAGAATAACACGTATGATACAAAATATTTGATAGAAATATTTTTATCTTGTTTTTAGGATTATTTACAACATGTATTTATTTATGTATATCACAAACTATTTTTTGTCAAACAACCTTTACTATTGGAGTTGTTACTCCGATTCAAATTATACTCTAAGATTATTATTATATTATTTTTTCCGTGAAAAAATGGTTCCTCATTAAATTTAAAAAGGAACTAAAGGAAAAAATAATTTTCATTCTTAATCATTAGATAATTTTCAAATTGGTTTTGTTATAAATTTAAATTTTGGTAAAGATGTTTTTATTAATTTATTTTTATAATTTTCTTAAACTATTTGATAATGATGGCTTAATACAAAAAAATCCTTTCAAGTGAAATTTCATATTATTATTTTAATGTACATTTAATATTACAATACTAATCTATATAATAATAACAATCCGGAAAAATCCGTACGGTTGTGACTTTTCATTGTTAACCGTTTAAAAATCCGTATGGTTGTGACTTTTCATTGTTAACCGCTTTTATTAACCGCTTTTAAAAATACGTACGGTTGTGATTTTTCATTGTAAACCATATGTCTTTTCATTTAAACAATTGTGTCTTTCTGTTTTTAAAGTTGTTTTTTTTTCAAATGCAATCCTATATGTGTTTTTGTTCATATAAAACTATCAAATATTTTTTATGATGAATCAAACTATTTTTAAATTCAACATTCAACGTTATTCTATTCTTTCTACTATTTTTAAACATACATCATTTTAAGTTAAAATAAATTCCACTAATTCTTCATATTACTAAAGATTTTTGGAATGACTCTAATAATATGGAACTTTTAGTAAAGTTTAAATATAAAATTCTAATCAAGATGCCAACCATTTTTTTTTCCAGAATTAGATGGATTATACAGTTCGTTTTTTGATTTAACAATTGTGTATGGTAATAGTGATGCTTTCTACTTAAAAGAAGTATATACGAGTTGCATACAACAAAATATAGATGCTGCGTTAACATTACTAGAAAGTATGAATGTGAAAAGAGATCCTCAAGCAATATGGCTTTCTTGTATATTTTTGATATGTGTTGGACGCTTTAATTGCTGTAAACGTCAAATAAACCATTTTAAATGGTATACTAATCCAGAAAAGATCTCAGACATTAGAAAAAAAGCATGATTCCAATTCGTCAGATGAAGATCCAAGGAAGAAACTTTTTTACCCAATTCATTAATCAATATAATTATAGTTTCTTGAAATCTTGTTAAAATATTTATTTGTTTGCCATAAATGTAATTTACGTCATCAAATTATATATTTTCTCGAAAATGTATAAGTTTACAATAATTATATACTGGTTTTGTCATCTTATAAGTATGATGCAAATAATAACAAAAATGGAAGAGTATTTATGCAACAACGTTGCATGCATTCATAATTTGATTTACCATTATTGTATACGGTATTATAGGAGAAATAAAAACCAAAAATTTATTTGCTATTGAAAAAGAGTGACGATGACGAATTATTATAAACCAGTAAATTAACGTCGGTGTCCAAATGGCTATGAGTAAATTCATATGGATATCTACATTGGCATCGGCGGCGCAAAAGACGATAGCGGTTGCGTTCTCGCAAGCATCGCACAAAATTCCTCAAACTTAAAAGTCTTTTTTCTCAGTCTTTTGGGAACTATGAATCTCACCTTCAAGTCAAAATCTTTAGCCAGATCTCAGATTGCGACTGAAAGAGATGAAGTGAAATAAGTTGAAAATTCAGATTAGTTAAGGAGGAAGGAGATTAAGGGTTAGTATTAAGCGTTGGTATCAAGGAAGAAGATGATGAAGAAGAAAGAAAGACATTTATTAATGATTTTTAAAAAGACACCAAAAACAGGACACCAACGAAGTAGAAATATAATAACAGAGCATTATTCTACTCATACAAAAAAAGATGAAAAGTATTATAATTTTTGTTAATTCATTTTTGATTATTAATTTTTGGAAAAAATAATAGACATTGAAAGAGTGTATAAATATATAGATGTTTGGAGCGATACTCTATATTTGACTTGTTTATTTATATTATAATTTTATATTACATATAGTAGTGAATAGACGTAACTTTTCATTTCATTATTTTTCGTTAAAAGCACATTTTCAGTAAAACCAACTTTTCAAAACTATATATAGAAGATGTGATACAAAACAGTGCTCTAATTTTCAGATTAAAAAAATGGCCAAACGTTCTATTATTGAAGCATACAATTCATTTGGAAAATGCATTGAAAAGGAATCACCTACCATAATTTGAAGTATTTTACTCTCAGATGCTGTTATCAATAGATCTTTGGGTTCCATAGTTCTTAATGAAAAATGTATTACTTTTAAACATTTTTTTTTTAGAATACTATTTTCTTAAAACCAACTTGTAAGTAGAAAATTTGAGGAGTTTTTCTATAACGTACAACCTTAGATTATTAAGTTAATTCCAATCTTAATTTAAATAATAAAAGCATTTTTGATAGTTGAAAAAAACCAAACAATTTGATAGTTGGAACGAAAGCATTTTTGTGTCACAACCACTTGAGCAAAACTCCATACTCTTTTCCACTGGTTTTGGATTTTTGTGCTGTTAGGATTAACAAGGACTTGCCAACGTATAATAAACTTTCATTCAAATACATATGTTAGAATAGTTTGATCAAGAGAGTGTTTTTTAGAATAAGTCAGAATAAGACGTGATAATGCATTAATCGAAATTTTAAACGTCTACTGTCATACGTGATTCGTCTTTTCCGTTACCAAAAAGGCAAACTCTCCGAAGCAAACATTAGTTTAAAGAAACGATTAATAGATCCCTTTCTTTTCATATATTTTTATTTATATTTTGTTTGGATATGAGGAGATGATGTGAAGTTGAATAGATTATCATGACGTTAATTTTGTGTTATATATGCATAGTTGTTTTTTTATTGGGATGTTGAGATCCATATAAAGATTCGGATTTGATTCCAATCTTAATTTTAATAATAAAAGCGTATATAAAAGTTCATGTGTCTAAATAGTTGCCTTGCAATAGACGAGAAAGTTTTGGTTCACGTTTTCTGCAAATATAATTTAAAAAGACGATATTTAATGAACCAAACCCAATAGATACAAGATTATATTTGATTTATTTTTCCAAAAAAATCAAAAACAATTAGCGAAAAAACATTTTTTTAGAAATTAGAGGGAATAGTCGATTAGATTGAGTATATTTGATAAGATACATATTGCTAAATTGACCAATAGATATCTAATCTATATTTAATATGACATTTAATTACTTATGTAATATGTTTAATGTAGTATAATTTAAAGAAACAATAATATTCTTATCACTAGAGTTATTATATTTGACTGAACAGTTAAAAATAAAAGAGGAACTAAAATAAAGGATGCAATGAAAAAAGGGAGTAGTTCTAATCAATCTTCCGACTGTCAAGTTAAAAAAGTAGCAAATGAAAACATACCACTAGAAAGCAAACGTAAGTAGGAAAATTCATAATTTTAATCGTTGTATTTTTAAAAAATTATGAATTATGAATATTTATTATATTTATTTACTTTGCTAATAATTTACAAAAAATTTTAATAAAAATTAATAGGAAAAAGAGGTCGACCATTAAAAAAAGAACCACAAAATATTTTAATGCAATGTGAAGATTGTGGTGCTTGGGTTTGGTTATTTGAAATTTCTGAACAAGATTCACTTACTAAACGACCATTGTTTTCAATTTGTTGCAAAAAAGATCTTGTGTCACTACCAATCGCACAAGATCCTCCACCAATATTAAAAAAGCTTCTTAGTGATCCATTGTTTCTAAGAAATATACGAGCATATAATTCTATTTTAGCTTTCACTTCCATGGGTGCGAAAATTGATTATTCAGTGCAAAATACATATGGATTGTATTGTTTCAAGATTCATGGTGAAAATTATCATAGGATAGGTTCTTTATTGCCAAGTGATGGTGAAAACCCAAAATTTTCACAAATGTATATTTATGATACAACAAACGAGTCAAAAAACTGGCTTGCTGTGATGAGGCGAGATGTTTCTGATGAGCTAGATGAAAATATAGTGTTCTCATTAATTGAGATGGTTGATGAGTTCAATGTTCAAGCAAAAGTTTTCATAAAAGCAAGGGATAGATATGAAATTACAGGTCAGGATGATTTTGAAATTCATTTGATTGGGTATGATAAAGATAAAAGACAATATGAATTGCCTTCAATGAATGAGATTGCTGCTTTAGTTGTCGGTCGTTTCAGTTCTACCATGGGTGAAAGAGACATTGTTTTACAACATAATTCTGGAAAGTTACAACGTATTTGGTGTACTCATCCTCTTTATATGACTCTATAATATCCATTATTATTTCCTTATGGTAAGATTGGATATTATGAAGGCATACGTTATAAAAATACTTTGGAAAAAAAACAAAGAGAATACGTATCACTGAGAGAATATTACATGTATTCTTATTCATACACGGTCTTGTGAATATTCGACTATTCTTAAAAGTGGGAGATTGTTTCATCAATTTATTATTGATGCTTATACAATATTAGAGTCATATCGTCTACAATGAATAAGATTAAATCAGAAAACTATACGAGCTGATATATATAATAATGTTAGAGACGCTGTGTCTAAAGGTGATAATGATCCACGAAGTATTGGAAAATGTATAGTGCTGCCATCTTCTCATACAGGTAGTCCAATATACATGGCTGAAAAATATCAAGACGCTATGGCTCTTTGTCGATGTTTTAGAAACCCAGATTTGTTTGTAACAATGACTGCAAATCCAAAATGGGTAGAGATTGTTGAGTTCTTAGAATTGACTGGTGATATATCTGGTAATGCTAGACCTGATATTGAATCACGAATTTTTCATATGAAATTGAAACAACTGGTTATTGATATAGAGAAGAATAATTTTTTTGGACCAACTAATGGAGGTATATATATCTAACTATTTAGTTTTCCTACAAAAGAAAACAAATTCTTTTATAGATTAGTTTATACTTGTTAACTAATTGTGTTTTTTTTTACAGTTGTTTATACTATTGAATTTAAAAAACGTGGACTTCCGCATGCACATATACTTATTTGGTTAAAGGCAGATTTTAAAAATCCAACAGCCGAAGAAATTGACAAATTTGTATCAGCTGAATTACCATATATGAGTAGTGATCTAGAAGGATATCAATTAGTAGAGCAGCACATGATACATGGACCTTGTGGAGTAGATCGACCTACAAATTCTTGTATGAAAAATAGAATTCGCAGTAAAAGATATCCACGCCAATTTTTTCCATCTCTTCTATAGATAAAGATGGATATATAATATATCAAAGAAGGAATATGAATTCAAGGTATATACTTAAGGGAGATACAAGGTTAGATAACCGTTATGTGGTACCACACAACTTGGATTTATTAAAAAAATACGAAGCTCACATCAACATTGAGTTTTGTAATAAGACAAGTGCTATAAAATATTTATTTAAATATATTACTAAAGGAGTTGATAAAGCGACAATGGTATTGAAGAAAAAAGGCAAAACTCTCGAGAAAGATGTGAAGGAAAAAAATACTACAGAAATTGTAAATGAGATAGAAAATGTGAAATTGTAAATACTACAGAAATTGTGTATAGTCCTTGTGAAAGCAAATGTTTAATTTCTTCTCTTTTATTCAACGAAGCAATTAATCTTTTATTAATCAACTGTATATTATTAAAAAAACAAACTTGAAATCAAAATCAAATAAAAGCTACACGGTCAACTTGTTTTAGATAATATTTCATTCAAATAATTAAGGCATTGAGCTAAATTTATTGTATCTTTCTCCTAAATATTAAGGACATTTTATGTAGAGAAGAAATTATTTCATATATTTCTCAGCAACACATTATAATTCAATTTACAGACCAAGATTCTAGACTACCGTAGTTACAAATTTTTCTATAAAGGGAACGGTACAATAATATTTTATATTCATAAAAAAGTTTACTTAATGTTTTCGGACTCTCAAGTGCTAATCTCTTCGATTCGAAACAAAGGTATCTCGCTGAAACATCATGGCATCCCCAAGCCTAGGTTGAAGACGAGCGACAAGGCCAGGATGCTTGGCTTCGGTATCGGCGATCAACTCTTGGACTATGTTTTCCTTTTGTACATCAGCTTAACAATGTTGTTGCCGACTCCTTAGCGAAAAGCCAAAAACACCTTATTGGCTGGAAAACTTTCCTCTAACACTGGAATATAACCCCTATCTTCTAATTTATGCATGTAATGTTTGAACAATAAAATATATATATATATATATATATATATATATGTCCTTCACATTTTGATTCCACAGCCATAAACGGGGAAAAGCCACCAGTTATAAGAGATACTCTGATCCGAGTATTTTCACTGCTAGGAAGATTGAAAATCAGATCCTGAGAATATTGATAAAAAACTGATCAAAAGTCAGAACAAGATGCTTAGCGCAGAGAAAGTCTCTAGAAGTGTTTGGACATCCTGTAAATATTGAGAATCTGAGTAATTCTGAGACACAAATAGAGTAGCAGCGAAGGCAGTGGTTTCTTGATGAGTTTCAAGACTCATAAATCTGTTAGAGTTACAGGTGATTCAGATTTCAGACAGAAGAAGCAGCATGAATAAGAAACAAACGAGTTACTTCCTAGAATTCTTATGGAGACTACTAAAACTAATAGTTACTAAAGACAGAGAATGATCATCAACAGTTATGTTTCACCCGAAGATAACACAATATGTGTTATTTGTCAAGAAGAATTTGTTAATGACCAAGTTATCTTAAAATTGTCATGCGGTCATGTGTATGATGTTGCATGTCTTGTTAGATGGTTTCAAACAAATCATAAGTGTCCATGTTGCCGGTTAGAGTTACCTTCTTTACTCTTTAGTAAATTAAATACATTGTATTGGAAATTATATTTTTGTAAAGTATTGTTGATGTTTTATTTGTTTGCTATATATGTAATTCAAATCATTTAATAAAATTTGTTCTTCAAATAGTATATAACACAAAAATCCTCAATAGATCAAGTAATCGTATTATCAATATTATAGATAGATTCAAAACTTATTAAAAATTAATCAAATAAAACTTAGCTTAAACTAAATTTCATAAAATAGCTCCCGCGCGACATCGCGCGGGTTCAAATTCCTAGTTTGTATTAATATTAATATTTATATATTAAACTCATGTACACAAAATTTTAAATCACAAATACAATTTTTATAATATTTTCAATTTAAATTCGATTTATAAGATTTCAAATTAATTTTTAAAGATACAATCATACTGTGGTTACCATTTAGTATAATAGTTTATTTATTTCTTTTTGATAACTAGGACTAATCTTAGTTTTTTACCACCCAATTAATTGTTAATTGTTTTAAAATGACTGTAACCGTCAAATAGTGTATTTATTTGATTTTTCTAATAATTCTACAACATGACACCCATTTCGACTTTGCCAACTCGAAATAATTTAAATAATTCCGCGATTAAGGACAGCTAGGGGGTGATTGGTGAAAGGCTGTAAGGACTTTAAAATTAGTTACAGTCTTAAAAGTCTACGGGGTGATTGGTAAGAGGCTGTAGAGACTTTTGCTTAATTTTAGGTCTTTACAGTTTTTTTTTACCCAATCACACTTTAACTTATTTTTTCATTTTTAAAGTCGTAACAGTCCAACTGTTTTTTTTTTAAGTCTCAAAAACCAGACTTTTTTAAAGACTGTACGTCTCTCTCCTCTCTTTTACCCTTAAATATAGTATTAAACCCAAAAAAATCTAAACTTTGTTGATGTAAAAAAATTAAAACAAATAAAAAAATATACTAAACAAATGAAAAAGTCTTTACAAAAATAAATTTGTAACGAGAATAATATTAACAAGAAACTTTAAAAAAAATCTTAATTTTAAACTAATCAACACAAGAATCATTCAAAACAAAAATAAAATAATAATACAATTATAAAGTATTTTTAGAATATTACTAACATTATAAATACAATGACAAATCTAGTTTTTCTATAACTTGCAAATCCAAAAGGTATTTCAAATTTATATATTAAAGCTAAAGTCTTTCTAGTTTTTAATTACCAATCAGACTTTAAAAGTTTACAGCGACAGCCACAGTTTTTACAGCCAAAATTTTTGCAGCCAAAAGTCTACATCGACAGCCTAAAGTTACAGTCCTTACCAATCGGCCCCTATATTTTAAATAATCACGCTTTTACTTTCCAATAATCTCTCAAAGTCCCTAAAATCACTCAAAGTCCAAATTTTAAATTTTCTTTATGTTTCGTTGCTTATTTTTAAAGCCACAAATTAGAGATTTTTATTTTTTCATATCTTCTTTCCATATCTCTCTTTTTTATATATCCTCTCCTAATTATCATATTTGTTTTTTACTATAGTAAAAAACTTTTCCATTTTTTTTCCAATTGTTGAAACTTTTTCATATTTATCTCTTCTATGGTGGTTT
>OVBW01000697.1:493-19348 GCA_900406355.1 Erysimum pusillum | reverse complement strand
AGGGAAGGCTCCCTCTATGGAATCTCTTATCTTGTCTACAGTGCTCCTTAGACAAGCCTCGTTTCCCATTAGAACCAACCTATAAACCGCATCACAAGACGACAAATTGAGCGAATTTGAGATTCAAGTAACAGATACAAATGGAGAGAACTAACCGGCAACGGTGTTTGGCCAGATGGAAAGCGATGTTTCGGGAAACCTCGTCGCCGTTGGATGTCATCAACACTCTCTTTGCCGGATTTTCCATTTTTCCCCAATTCAGTAGACAGATTTAGATTCTGAGACTACTCAGAGAGATCGCCATTCGGCTGGGAAAAGCTTTAATCGGTGTTACGAGAAGGACGAATCAAAAGCAGGTTCCACATCACATGATCCACGTTTCCTTACCCTATTCAATTCAATCATCATGATTGCGATGCCCATGTGTTTCCTTCTCATATACAAACAAAAACGGGTTTAATTCATTTGCCGTAAAAAAAAAATAAAAAAATTAAAGCCCAATTCAAACCCAAAAAGAAACAGAGAACCGAGGCGGCCCAAATCTATTCGAATATGAATAATATTTACTTTTTTCTCAATTAGAGTCCCCCAAATCCCATCATCTCTACTTGTTAATCGATCCGCATCACAAGCCACTATCCTAGACTAGGAGGGTCTTGATGTACTTTTCGATTCAATTTTACTCCCAATACGATGATTAATTGCTCTTTTTCTTGCCACATTGACTTTACAAGTCGCAAGGGACATTACTAGTCCTCTCCACTCTTGTCATACCTCAGGTGTCTATGTTTTACTTATTGTCAATGTTCGTCCTTTGCTAATAAGATAACATAAACTGTGGCTAATGACCCTTCTTTCTTCTTTCAGCCATTCTTCCCTGCACTGTGTCTGTGTCATATAATTCTTTTCCATACCTATAAAAATCATAATCCCATTTTCACTTTGCGATTTTCTGTTGCTTTAGAAATTGGCAAAACTTTGTCAAGATCTCATATAATTTGTTAGAATAAAATGCATATTTAATTTGGGAGTTCCGGGTTTGTGGTTGCTTCAGACAAATGAATCAGGTACTCTTTTCTTCTATATATACATGTTTGTGTTCCATTCTTTTGGTAGACCATGTATAGGAACTTGTTATATATTAGTCCATTGATCACAAACAGTGAGAATGAAGTGAGATTGAAAGCACTTCTCCAACTCAGGATGCTTTCATAGGTAACATTAGTTGGACCAATTAAGAGACTGGGTGTAATGAACATAGGGAGGGTCGGGCCGGGGTAGGTAACAAAGTTCATTGTGCCTAAAAATTATAGGTGGGAGTAGTGGACTTTGAAACCGTGAGTTGACTTATGAAAGAGGTAATAATGTGTGAGAGTAGGCACAAAATCATTGTGAGATGTCAATTTTCAAGTGGGTGGAATCTGCAAAAGAAAATAAAAATGCTTTGCTTCCTCTACTTTGCCTCCTCTTTGCAACCACATGACGTTATGCTTTCTGTTCAATTTCCACTCTCTCTCTCTGGCTTCTTCCACCCAATTACTAATTGAACCATAGGAGATCATTATTATTATTATGTTTAAAAATAAAAGAAAAGAAATCAAATTGTTGTTACTTGGTCGTGCAACTGGTGAAGAAAAAAGTAAACATCATAGTGATCAGTCTACCTCATATGATGGATGATGATCCCTTATACTAATGTGTAATAAAAATACCCAATCTTGAGAATATATCCCCTTTGATCATCAAACTGACCCCAAATCTTCACCAAAGCTACCGACTTTTGGTAGTAGCCGAACAATAACAGAATCTAAGTTGTGCCACGTCATCTCAAAGAATCTTTAGTGGCACGTGCTGGATCCGGGGAATCAATCCAGCAAAACGGGGTAATGAAAAAGGTAAGGTTTGGTTCGGTTCGGTGTGACCTACCATTTTATTTTATCCTCCTTGTTCCAACTCTCTTTTATCCCTTGTGTATAATTCTCCTCAGAAATTGGACAACTCTCTTTTGTGTTTCTGCTGCAGCCAAATTAAGAACCATGGATGATGATGAATATGCCAAGCTCATCAGGAGAATGAATCCGCCCAGGTTTTTTTGTTTTCTACTCAAATACTTGCTTTCTTTTATTCTTTTTGGTCCTCTGTTTCTCCCTGCTGTCTACTCAGTTAGGCTAGCTATACCGACTTCAGCTTTGTGGCTTAGAGCTCCAAAAGTTTCATCTTTACGGATTTCCTGTTTTATGTATGTATCATGGAAACAGAGTTGTAATAGACAACAACGCCAGCGACGATGCCACCGTTATTCAGGTTAATAAATAAATCCATCAGTCTGTTCATATAAAATAATTATTGAGTGGCTCTGTACGAAACAAACATGTGTACTGAAAACAGAGTCCCCTGTTTGGTTTACACGTTTGATGGGATTTGTTTGTTTGTGGTGTTAAAAGGTTGATAGTGTGAACAAACATGGGACTCTATTGGAAGTAGTGCAAGTGCTCACTGATATGAATCTCGTGATCAAGAAAGCTTACATCTCTTCCGATGGCGGTTGGTTCATGGACGTCTTCAAAGTGATCGACCAAGATGGCAATAAGATCAGAGACACACAAGTCCTTGACTGCATCCAAAGGGTACGTAATCACTTTTCTACGTGTCTAACCACAGGTTGTGTGTACAAAGGTTGGGATCTATCGAAAGGTTATTCTTTTATTTGTGTTTGTTCAAATCATTGCGCAGAGGATAGAGAGCAATGCTGGGTGGTTCGTTCCACCTTTGAGAAGCTCAGTTGGTGTAATGCCCTCTGACGAATACACAGCGATTGAGCTCGCTGGAACGGACAGACCCGGTCTGTTGTCTGAAGTATCTGCTGTTCTCACAGACCTTCACTGCAACGTTGTGAACGCTGAGATATGGACTCACAACACCAGAGCTGCAGCGGTTATTCATGTCACTGACAACTCAACCAGTTCAGCTATCACTGACCCGATTCGCCTTTCCACCATCAAAGAGCTGCTGTGCAATGTAGTTAGGACGAACAGCGGTTCAAGAGCTGCAAAAACGGTCTTCTCTTGTTCTGACACACACAGGGAGAGACGGTTGCATCAGATCATGTTTGATGATAGGGACTACGAGGGAGTCAAAAGAGCAAGGACACCGGCGTCAAGGCCCAGTGTCACATTAATGAACATTGAGAAGGATTATACCGTTGTGACCATGAGGTCCAAAGATAGACCAAAGCTTGTGTTTGACGTAGTCTGTACTTTGACTGATATGCAGTATGTGGTGTTCCATGGCATGGTCAGCACAGAACCAGCGGAGGCTTATCAGGTAACTCTGAACGGCTTTAGATGTAAAATTGTCTGTTAGGATCTCTTTTCTAACCATAATATGATGCAGGAATTTTACATCCGTCATGTCGATGGACTGCCCATAAACTCAGAAGCGGAGCAAGAACGCGTCATTCAATGTCTGGAAGCAGCCATTGAGAGGAGAGGATCCGAGGTAACCAATTAGGAATGTAACTTGTCTGTTTTGGAGCCTCTTGTGCATCAATTGATACTCTTTTCTGATGTACTCACTCACTTTCAGGGTTTAGAGCTGGAATTATCAGCAGAGGACCGAGTTGGTCTCCTCTCGGACATAACCAGAACATTCCGAGAGAACAGCTTAACCATTGTGAGAGCAGAGATCTCAACGCGAGAGGGTAAGGCTAAAGACACTTTCTACGTTACAGACGTGACAGGAAACCCAGTTGAAACAAAAATCGTGGAGTCAATCAGACAACAGATAGGGGTAAGCAAGCTGAAGGTGAAGAAGAAGGAGGATTGCTCTGTTCTTGGTACAAGCAGGCCTTCGCAAGAAACAAGAATGAGTAATTTGCTAAGTAACATCTTCAAACCCAAGTCTCTTCAAAGCTTCAAGCTTCACCTATCTCACTGATAGGGTATGTGCTTTGTATAGATTAGACATAGTAGCTAGGCATAATTAAGCTGATCATAAAAGTAGTAGCGATCTTGTGAATGTAAATTTCTGTGTTTAATTAGATGGCGTCTGTGGAAACTGTTAATACCGTTGAGATTTTAAAGGTACCCACGAGACATTTAATAAAGATACAAATTAAAGGGTATATGATTTGTGAGCATTATATTTGATAGAGCAAGTGATTAGGATAGCAAAATGGCAAATATTAAAAGATGAAGAGATGAAGAGGGAGAGAAAGGTGAGCTTAAAACAAACGCACAACTCTCTCTAATTACAAACTATAACCTAACCTGTCATTACAGCGTTGATTACTTTCTTAATCTTCCCTGATTCTCTTAATTAGAGCTTAGAAGACAAACAAAAGAAAAAGAAACAAAAGAAGAGATCAGAGCCAGAGAGCGCCGGCGTCTTTGAGAAGAGGAACGAGAGAGCCGTTGATGTGAGAAGCCATGACTCTGTCCATAGCGCCTACCAGTTTACCGCCGATGAAGACGACCGGAAGAGCGCCTGGAGAAGAGGCGCCGGAGCAGCCGAGGAGACGAATGAGAGCTCGCTGGATGTCGCCGCCGTAGGGGTGGAGATCGAGCTCGTGGACGGCAGGGCTGACGCCCATTCCACGGAAGAGACCCTTTACGGCGTGGCACATGCAGCACGTGCTAACGCTGAATATCACCACCGCGCTCTCCGCCGCCAGAGACTCTATGCGAAGCAGACCAGAGTCAGTCACCATCCCCACACCGCCGAATCCTAAGCTGTTCATCTTGTATGATCCCCACGATTCGGTCTGGTATTGCATTTTGATATTCTTCTTCTTCTTCTTCGCTTTGCACAAACAAAATTAAACTAAAGACCGAGTAAGAGAGAAAGAGATTGGTTCAAGTTTTTGGTGAGGAGAGAGTGAAAGCCATGCAGAGTATTTATAGAGGCCTACACCTCTTAAGTCCAACTCAGTTTCTTCTACTTATTATTGTTTCTCTATTATTACATATTCTTATTATTATTCGTAATCGTAAGTGTAATAATTTGTGTATAAATAACATGAGCTAGATTTAATATTTTATTAAACAAGTAACAACAAAAAAAAAAGAAGAATTGAAACCGATGACATCAATATATTGATTGCAGGTGAAACCAAAAAAGATTAACGATCGGTAATTAAACCGATGACATCAAGATATGTAGTTATCGAATAAATTTCTATTGAAAATAAAATATTTTATGTTTTTTATTAAAAAGAAAAAAAAAAAAAAAAAGGGGGCAAGGAGAAGAAGAACAGGCTTTTATCAGAAGGGAGTTGTTGGTAATAGACGGCTCCGTCTGTCCTTCTTGTCGGCTCTTACCGCTCTCACCATTAATTTTCTTACCACTTAGTTCTCTCTTTTTCTTTCAAATATTTTCAACCTTCTTTTTAGAAACAAGATATAAGAAACCATGTTTCCCACATAGTATAAAATGGAATTACATTTTAGGCTCAAACAACCTAATTAACCAAGCAGTAGGATGTAGATAAGCTCCAATTATGTATATATATTATTTTTGAGGGTTTTCTTTTTACTCCATCCCACTTTATGATAAAATTCTATTTGACGAGTAATCAATCGAGTATATATTATATGTGTAATCATCATATCATAATTTGTTTTTTTTTTTAATTGAGTATAATGAAGAATTTGTATAGTAGTCAGAATCTACCGTTTCTGATCCAGATCAATAGCATCCCACTTATATGCCTAGACGTGTATATGTATGACTCGAATTATGATGTGTACGTAATTTATAAGAACAAAAACCATGGATTCTCTGACCAGGAAAAAAAAAACCATTGATTCATTTTCCTTCCATGTCTCTATTTTAGAATATCAACATTCAAACAAAATGGGTTAATCTTCTCTCTGTATCTCTATATACATATCATATATGAACTACTTCTGGTAGATACTACATTTTGTATAATAAATCTTTATATGTGATTTGTCCATTTATGTGGGATCACATATGTATTGTAACTTGTAATGGCCATTTATATAAATTTTGTTGATCATTAGTACTAATAAGTAATGACTAATGAATGTAACATGGGTTTAATTATATATATTATTGATAAATTTTAAAATTTTATATAGAAAAGCCTGGGAAATTTTTTCAGAGTTTACAAAGTTAATTGTCACATGCTTTTGGCTTCCACGCTTGTGTCCAGTATGTACAAAATACCTTTTTGTATCTCAGGTTTGAGCTCCACAATAAGTTAATCTTAAATAATACTCCTATGTAATACGAAGAATTGATGGAAGAGAAGATTTTATATATATGTATATTGAATAGAGTAAGAGAAGTCCGTACAGTTATGCTCCCTCTAGCTGAAAAAGAAAGTTACTTCTTTTGGTGTTTAAACTCATGTATTTCTTTTCTGGAAAAAAAAAAAAAATCTTTGCATGAAAAATCGTAAAAGATAACAATCTTGTCGGATTGTGTTTGTCGGATCGCTTTACTTTTAATTTGCTTTTTATTAAATCTAGTTTTACTTACAGAAGTCTTACGTAACATTTGTCATACAATGTTTTATCTTTTCTACCAACCCTGATTTGTCCGAAAATTTTAAAGTTTGTATTCAACGCCTGAACCTTGAAACTTTGAACATTCCTTATTCCTTTTTGTATAATGAGCCTTTTTTTTAGCCTTTTCTTTTTAGTAAGTTTTTTCTTGTTTCATAATTTTGTTCTTCAGTTTAAACTTTAAAAATTAAATAAATATATTTCTTGTTAAAAAAAATATATATATATTTCAGAAATGAAAAGCTGTACAAAGGAAACCAGGGGCTGGTGATACCATGGCAATCAATAAAACATGGATTTTTCTCGTGAACAGTACAACATTTTAGCTATTAAAAAAAAAAAAATCATTTTAGCTATTAAGTAGAAGCTCTTTAATTATATGCTACTAAAACTATATAATCAATATTCATACGTACGTGCTTGTGAACGGAAATCTCACCATCCAACGGTTGAAAGAAAAAGATTACATAGAATAGAGAAGATTTGATCGATCGGACGGGTAGGGTTAGATGGCAGGAAAAGAGACCCCTCTGACTTATTATTAATTGGGAGTACAACAAATATATAAATGGAAATCAAATAAAAAATAAAAAGAATACAAGCGTGATGCTATCTTTTCAGCTTTATCTGGTGTTTGCCATTTATAAATATATATGTGTATGTCTCTCTATGCACAATATTAATGTTTTGCTTTGTTAATAATATCTTCATTAAATGTATTTTTATATTTTCAACTTTATTAGTTTTGTTCTTTTACCTCTTAGGGCGAAACAAAGCCGATAGATAGAGGAAAGGTGGGATTCGAACTCAACCCAAAAGTCAGCTTTAGGGTTAAATATTTTCTCCTATCCTCGAAGTATAATGGTCTGATGATCAGTCTGCTGATTCAAGCGACCAAGATATGTCCCACAGTGTTATATTATATATTCATGAATGACCCATATGTAGTAGCTAGATATACAGCTGGCTCATATATATGTATCTATTTCTGTCATACACAAATAGGTACATATCGATCTGTGCCTATGTATGCGCGTGGTATAGCTGTATCTGCTACGGAATGTACGAGTAGCTAGTGCTTATATACATAACGTATATATGTAATGTATATTTAAACGAGTCTTTAAAGAAACTGGAAGACTTAAGCAAAAACAAAAGGCAAAAGGAAAAGGAAGATGTCGCATGTCGGTCAGTCGGTGTCGCGGCGAAAAGGCGATGAAGGTATTGTGGGAGTGCTCACGAATTCCCTTAAAAAAAATTCATTTATATATATAACCAGCCCTAAGCCCATGCAGACTGCAATCCCACTCTGCTCTGTATTTGACTTATCATCATTACCACTAATTATCTTATTATTTCACCAAAAGATAAAGTATTACATCGAGATATACGTCGATACATTGTGCTGCATGCAGGTGCATGGCCTCTAACTCTTTTGTCGACCACAAGTTTTTGTCTCATAAGATTTCACTTGTTATATATTGTTTGTTTATCTCGTTGATATATAGTGCATGCACTAAGTTTTTCCTAATTACCACATATAATAGTTAACGTAGGCTGCAGAACAGTTGTATATTGATTAATCATATAGTAGTTATATATGTGTATAGTTTAGGAAATGTCTTAGTTAATTTAAGTAGAAACAGAAATAAATAACAAAAAGTCTCAAAACTGAGTTTGAATATATATAATGCCGAACACCACCTGCCAAAGTAGTAGCTATCATTCCTCCGGAAAGCTTTCTGTTACTATATAAATATTGTTTAACCGTTTTATAATATTTATTAATCCATCTTGAATAACATAATTAAATAATCAAACTGAAGATTCACTTATTTGTTTAGTGTATCTTATTTTTTGATAAAATCTGAATAAAGGCAAACTCTTGTTTAGTGGTGTATTCTGTTATTAAAATTGAATTTTGTATATAAATTGTATGTATATATGTATAGAAATTGGGACAGAATGAAATGAAAACAACGTACTTAAATATAATCAATGATAAAGGAATGAATACACACAAATGAATCACAAAATTTAAAGAGAAAGAGAAGAAGGTGAAGGGGATTGACCATTGGGAGGAAGAGAGGGACAGTGGCAGAAGTGGTAAATAAAAGTAGAACAAAAAAAGACCAAGAGAGAACGATGAAACAGAGTTTTGTGCCCCACGCGAGCCGCCTCGCCTCCCCTACCAGTCTATTTTTTCTTTTTACGCTTAAACTCATTCTCATACTGTATTAATTAACTAGGGATTATATGAAATCTGCAGTCGCTAATAACACTTGTAGTATTCTGTCAACTAGGGATCTCCCTAGTTTCTACATTATGCTTTGAGTTTTTATCTTTTTTTTTTTTGGGTAGGGTCTTTGAGTTTTTATCTTCCACACACAAGATTAGTATTCGTTATTTTAAGGAGTATACAGTAATTGGTGTTTTCCTTNTTAAAAAAAAAAAAAAAAAAAAAAAAAAAAGAGAGGGCAAAATGGTAAATATGATAAGATCAGCTTTAGCAAAAGAAGAGAAGCAATTAATCCGAATATTTAATTTAATAACTCTACGATATAAAACAAGAAGAAAAAAAAGAAGGGCCGTTAAAGGAAGTAACCGACAAGACGGCTTTATTTTCTCAGCCTTTGCTCCTTTGATTGCCTCATCTCGCTGACGTTATCCTAACGTTGACCGTCTATGCAATTGTCCTACATTTCTCCACATCACCTCGACCGATAACCACAATATACAAAATATGTCAAAAGAATATATACTTTCCTCATGTAGTTTATTTAATTTAGTGCTTACAGTCCGGATTCAAATAGCTAGGGACAAAAATGTGTGTGTAAATAAAAGTAATAAAAAGCAGAAATTCATTTTATCATCGCTAGCACTAATTAGCAGTCTCCATAAATTAATTGTCTATGCACCAATTTTGATAAATACTATCAAATATATCACCATTAATATGAAGCCAATAAGGAGGGATATTTAGTTCCATTTAATTAAGATATATATAAGTAGTAGATGTTCTAGGAGTTGGTCAAAGATACTTACGTTACTAGAGAGATTCAAAGGTAAAGGGATGCAAAATAGCTTTAGCGTGACAAGCATGAGCATCTACCTCCTTGTCCTCTTTCACTTTCAAACAGTCAACGCGTTCTCTGCTCTTTCTTCTGTTTCTTGTTGTTCCTCTTTGGAATTTGAAATTATTAGTATAATTTTGATAGATGCGTTGAAAAGTGATATCAGATCACGAGATTGTCTGTTATGTTTGGTTATTAATCGATTTCAATAGGTTCGTTAGTTTTTATTTTATGTTTAAAATATAAGTACTCTAGTATTTTGTTTTTAAAGCAGTAGCGAGTATGAAAATTTAAATGGGAACGAACGAATCTCACATTAACGGGGACGTTGCGCTAATGTGCGCCTAGGAAAGAACATATCAATATTTTGGGCTTTTTGGTGATTGTTTTATGGGCTTTGAGTTAATTGGACTGGTTGGGTTTATGCAATCTCTTTTTTTTTCTTTCTTTTTGGGTATTGACTGAGATCCACATTTGTATATCATTAATATGCAATTTACTTGGCCCTTTTTTATATCAGAAAAAAATAGAAAGTGGATTTACTCATCAGAGGCTTATGAAACGTTATTGCAAGGCCATTCAAGTCCGCTCAAGAACTCTTGCGACTTTACGGCAGCTCCGACAACCGGCACCGGCGAGATTTCTCGACGCACGTATTGACGCTCGCATCATTAAAACTGGGTTCGACACAGATACATGTCGCTCCAATTTCATCGTCGAGGACCTTCTCAGGAGAGGTCAAGTTTATGCTGCACGCAAGGTGTACGACGAAATGCCTCAGAAGAACACTGTGTCCACCAATACGATGATTTCTGGGTACGTGAAGACGGGTGATCTTTCCAGCGCCCGAGAGCTATTTGACGCAATGCCTGATAGGAGTGTTGTGACGTGGACTATCTTGATGGGTTGGTACGCCGGGAACAACCAGTTCGATGAAGCTTTCAAGCTTTTCCGTCAGATGTGCAGGTCTTGTACCCTGCCCGATTATGTTACCTTTACTACGCTTTTACCAGGCTGCACTGACGCTGTTTCCGAGGTTACGGTTGGTCAAGTTCATGCTTTTGCCGTCAAGTTAGGCTTTCATACCAACCTCTTTCTCACTGTCTGCAATGTTCTCATTAAGTCTTACTGTGAGGTAGGGCGACTCGATTTGGCCTCTCTGGTGTTCCAGGACATTCCAGACAAGGACTCTGTCACCTTCAACACCCTCATTACAGGGTTTGACAAGGATGGTTTGTACACGGACGCCATTCATCTCTTTCTTGAAATGCGGCTGTCTGGTCACAAGCCTTCAGATTTCACCTTTTCTGGGGTTCTCAAGGCTGTCGTTGGGCTACACGATTTTGCTCTTGGTCAGCAACTCCATGGTCTGGCACTTACTACCGGCTTCTCCATGGATGCCTCTGTTGGGAATCAAATTCTTGATTTCTACTCCAAACATGATCGTCTTCTTGAAACTAGGAAACTTTTTAATGAAATGCCTGAGTTGGATTTTGTTTCTTACAATGTCCTCATCTCAAGCTATTCCCAGGCTGAGCAATACGAGGAATCCCTGACACTGTTCAGAGAAATGCAGTGCATGGGGTTTGATCGCAGAAACTTCCCTTTTGCCACCGTGCTGAGCATCGCTGCTAACTTGTCATCCTTGCATATGGGTCGACAAGTGCACTGCCAGGCCGTCGTGACATCGGCTGATTCACTCCTTCATGTCGGGAATTCTTTAGTAGATATGTACGCTAAATCTGAAATGTTCGAGGAAGCTGAGTTGATATTCAATAATTTATCACAACAGAGCACCGTTTCCTGGACTGCCTTGATCTCAGGTTACGTTCACAAAGGGTTTCATGGAGCTGGGCTAAAGTTGTTCACCAAGATGCGAAGAACAAATTTACGAGCAGACCAATCAACTTTTGCTACTGTATTGAAAGCCTGCGCTAGTTTTGCTTCTTTGTTCCTGGGGAAACAACTCCACGCATTCATAATCAGATCAGGGAACTTGGAAAATGTGTTCTCTGGAAGTGGCCTGGTTGATATGTACGCCAAATGTGGTTCTATCAAAGATGCAGTTCAAGTATTCGAAGAGATGCCCGATAGAAATGCAGTTTCCTGGAATGCTTTGATTTCAGCATACGCTGATAACGGAGACGGAGAAGCAGCAATAGGTTCATTTACAAAGATGATGCAATCAGGTCTCCAGCCAGATTCAGTCAGCATCTTGGGCGTCTTGACTGCATGCAGTCACTGTGGATTTGTTGAACAAGGAACAGAATATTTCCAGGCAATGTCTCGGATCTATGGGATATCTCCAAAAAGGAAACATTATGCATGCATGCTGGATTTGCTTGGCAGAAGCGGAAGATTTGCAGAAGCAGAGAAGTTGATGGACGAAATGCCCTTTGAGGCAGATGAAATTATGTGGTCGTCAGTGTTGAACGCATGTCGGATTCACAAGAATCAAAGCCTTGCTGAGAGAGCAGCAGAGCAGCTCTTCAGTATGGAGAAGCTCAGAGACGCTGCTGCTTATGTAAGCATGTCCAACATCTATGCAGCGGCTGGGCAATGGGAAAGCGTTAGGCATGTGAAGAAAGCAATGCGGGAACGCGGAATCAAAAAGATTCCGGCTTATAGCTGGGTTGAAGTGAACCACAAGATTCACGTGTTCTCATCGAATGATCAGACACACCCAAAAGGAGATGAGATCGTGAGAAAGATCAATGAATTGACAGATGAGATTGAGAGAGAAGGGTACAAGCCTGACACGAGTTCGGTAGTACAAGACATAGATGAGCAGATGAAGATTGAGTCGCTCAAGTACCACAGTGAACGTTTAGCCGTTGCATTTGCTCTGATCAGTACACCAGAAGGGTGTCCCATTGTTGTGATGAAGAACTTGAGGGCATGCAGGGATTGCCATGCTGCAATAAAACTTATATCGAAGATTGTAAAGAGGGAGATAACTGTAAGGGATTCAAGCAGATTCCATCACTTTAGTAAGGGGGTCTGTTCTTGTGGTGATTACTGGTGACTCGCATCATAGAGAACAAAGTTGTAGAGTAGTTTCTGTTTCATTCATTCTTTTTCCAATTTTTTTCTTTGGACTTGGGATCGAGATTTTGTACCCTCGGAGTAATGTTGTAAGCAGTCCTAATNCACTTTAGTAAGGGGGTCTGTTCTTGTGGTGATTACTGGTGACTCGCATCATCTAGAACAAAATTGTAGAGTAGTTTCTGTTTCATTCATTCTTTTTCCAATTTTTTTCTTTGGACTTGGGATCGAGATTTTGTACCCTCGGAGTAATGTTGTAAGCAGTCCTAATATATTCAAATAGGAAAACTTATTGATTTTCCAGTACATCTCCCATCAAATTACATTATATATTACACAAGGAGAATGGGAGTTTTGTTTCCTAATACCAGCCTGACAAGAATTATAACATCAAACTAGTTTTAGACCTTTGCAGGTTGCACCTAGAGGTTTCGCGAAGCCATGTAGCCAGACGGGGGTTCTGAGACTGCTTCACAAGTGCCTGTCTCAAAGAAGGCCGAATGGAGAGCTTTGACACAATGCTCCGCCTCATCATCATTTACTATCAGTGAGATGTTTACCTGATATCATCAAAAGAAGTCAGACTATCTATTCAAGGGGTAAACTTTCATCCCCTAAACCTTTTGTATAGAAGAATCATAAAGCCAGAGAAGTCGAAAGAGGTTTGACCTTAGATGCACCTTGGGAGATCATCTGGACATTAATCCCATTGGTTCGAAGAACTCGGAAGCCCTGTTTGTTGTTCATTGGTAAGTCACTAAGTAGTATGTCCAAATATTAAATCATAAAAACCAAACCAGAGAGTTAACTAACCTTCTCTAATATGAATGATGATTTCTGAACATTTCCGATGAGAGAAATAATTGATCTGTGTTGAAGCAGATTTACAACAGCAATCTTCTCAAGTTCCTCTACCACGTGATCAAGCTCCTGTCACATGGCCAAGAATAACAGATACCAGTTGAGTGTTGATATGATTTTCTGTAATCCAAGGACAAGTGGTAGCCTGAAAGTTGTGTCATACACAGATACGAAGTCATAAGCTTACCTGTTGAATTAACTCTCTGCTACAGAACTTTGAAGGATCCAATGTCAAAGAAATGCTAACTTCGCTGGTTGCAACAACATCCACAGATATGCCCAACTTTTCAAATGTGGAAAACACCTGCAGAGGGAGAGAGTGAGCTGGGAGGGCGAGAAAGTGAATATGTATATTGTTATCAATTCAAAATAAAGTTGGTGCTACCTTGGCAAGGAAACCATATTGGCCGAGCATACGGGTGCTAGTGATGTCCAACATGGTAACATTACGTTTCAGAACGATGCTGGTTAATACAGCCTATGAGAAGATAATGAAGGAAGAAGAGGTCACGGTTATGTTGTGATATAAAAAGTATACTGATGCAATTATAGTCCTTTGTCTACACGAACCTTGCTCATGTCTCTTGATCTGGTGATGACAGTTCCTGGAGCAGTGGGATTGTAAGAGTTCTTAACCCTTACAGGAATGTTACCTTCTCGTGCTGGGCGCATGGAAAGTGGATGCAACACCTGCAATGGAAGAGGGAGAGAGGTAAATCAGCTCCTTTGGTCCCTTTGGCACAACAAGTGTATTGAGGTTGGTTACCTGGGCACCAAAGTAAGCAAGTTCAGCTGCCTCATCAAATGTCAAGTGTGGAACAGGCTGAGCTCCGCAGTAGATGTTTGGATCACAAGTCAAAACTCCATCCACATCTTTCCAAACCTGCACCACATCACAGTGTATGAGTTTAACAAAATTCCATCTTCATTGATAGACAACAAGCCCCCGATGTTGGTACCTGGATCTCCCGTAAACCTAAAGCCTTCCCGATCGTTGTTGCAGTCAAATCGCTACCTCCTCTACCCAGCGTAGTTACAGCACAAGATCTCCATCCCTGCACAAAGTGAAATTTTTTTTTTCTTTTTTTTATAGGCCTTCTAAACAGGACATGCAAGAGAACTATTCAAACTTATTTATATACCTTTCCAAGGAAGCCTGTGACAATGGGGACTGCATTTTCCTTGCTCCAGTCACCAAGTAACTTTTTTGAAACCGCCGGGTATGTTGCCTCAAGAATATCAGCATTTGTGAAGTCATCTGTGGTGATAATCCCGATCTCAAATGCATCATACTGCCAAAGCAAAACTCATCATCAAGTCATGAAACAAACTATAAGGTGATCTCAGGGTAACATATATATACCTGTCGTGCTTTGTGCCCAAGTTTGTTCAGGTACGCAGCAAATAGCCTTGTGGACATGCATTCTCCAAATGAAACCAAGTAGTCTCTTGTGCGTAAAGTTAATTCTTTCATCATTGCAATGCCTTTCAGTAGCTGTTCCAGTCCTTCTAGGTGTTCTACACAGATTAAGCCAAGGCATGCTTAGATATATAAACCAGAGTTTAACAAAGCGAGCAAATCGAAAATCAACCAATTAAGAGAAGACAACTAAGGCACTTACTTGCAATAACTGCTGTTTCCACTCCAAGCTCATGAGCAGTCCTGGACATAAGAAAAATTTGATTTTCCATCATGAGAAATGAATAAAGCAAAACTTGGGCTGACAGAACTGGAAATATACATATATATAGTATGGAGTATGAATATTTTCTTTAACCTTGTATGGAGTTCCTTTATATAGCTCAACTCTTCAATAGTGTCGACGTTGGTGACGCCGCAGCAAACAGCCTTCTCTCCAGCCTAATGAAAGCCACAGCCCCAGTTTCATAACAGAGGAAACAAGGTTTACCCCCAAAAAAAAAAAAAAGAGTTCACTTTTGTTTACCATCAAAAGCTTATTGGTGGTCTTTGCCATTGCTGATAGCACAACAACAGGCTTCTCATCTGGGAAGCTAAGTATGAGTTTGGCAACTTGTTTCATCCTTTCTGCTGATGCCACTGATGAGCCACCGAATTTCATTACACAAGTCAACTTTTTCTCAGTTCTGTTTAACTTGAAAGTCTCATAGTCTTTTCTCTCGAGCAGCTCCACCCTTCCAGCTTCACAAGTAACTCTCAGGGCGAACTTCTTACAAGAATGATCTACGTTTCTAGAGAATACACGAGCAGAGGACACGAGAGCTGAGAAATTCAGCCCCTTTGAGCCAAACTCAATCCTTTTTGAGTTTAAGGCAAGTTCTGGTGTCTTAACTCCGTAGAACTGCATTGAAGCCGCCATTACTCAATAAGCTCTGAAGAAGACTATTGCTAGAACTCAGAGACTGAGTGTTGTGATAGAGTATGCTTGTTTAGTGCGCAAACCTGCAACGATCCGTAGAATCCACGGAAACAAAAGCAATACAAAAGCATGAATTAAAAAATTCCATGATGCAGAGAGGAGATTGAGAAGTGGCATATATACCAGTTGACAAGGGATCCCGATTGCTTGAGACAAAAAAGCCGGCCAAGCTCCGAGCTCTGTAGCAAGACGAGAATTATACGAGGCAAGGCACCAAAACGGAGGGTCAAGATCTCTAGCTAAAAAGATCAGACGGCTCCGGAGTCTCGGATGTTAAATGTTTATAGCTAGCCAAAGGAAAGAATCGAACGATCGTTCGACTTGAGTATTATCTTCCAATTAAAGTATGAATCTGCTTAATAATTCAAACTCTTGGCTGATNGAATTATACGAGGCAAGGCACCAAAACGGAGGGTCAAGATCTCTAGCTAAAAGGATCAGACGGCTCCGGAGTCTCGGATGTTAAATGTTTATAGCTAGCCAAAGGAAAGAATCGAACGATCGTTCGACTTGATCAGTATTATCTTCCAATTAAAGTATGAATCTGCTTAATAATTCAAACTCTTGGCTGATCACATATATACTGCTACTAGACGTTTTAACCAAAGTTTTTTTGGTTGGGAAACGTGACAAATAAAATTATATTAGTGAACCCTTAGGAGGTTGAGGGGGTGTTAGAAATGGTAAATCGAAAAAACGTGGCCACCTACTTATAGATATAATTTGTATGATTTAGCAAAGAATGCAAACTGCGTAATACGTGGCATCAGATGTATCGTCAACAATTTTCATATTTAGTGGATGCTTATGAAATTAATTTCACTAGAGGAAGCAATCGATATCAGAAAAACTCAAGTAGATATTGAACGTCCAATGTGCGATGAGAATAATAAAAATTGACGGTAAAGTTGAGTGAAGAAGAAAAGGAGACATTTTTTGTTAGAATAATGAGATAGTGTGATTATATTGCATGAATTAAGTAGTGAAGGTAATGGTTAATGGCAAAATGTACGAATATACTCAGATTATATTATAAATGAAACTGCGCGGGAACAACAAGACGCAGTTGGTTGTATGTTGAAGCAGTTATATTAATGGGCCCCGATTGATGTTCATCTTCCCCGGGCTTGAATGGGTGAAATAAAAAGCCCATGGGCCTTGGCTCGTGCGAGGGTTTTCAGTTTCAATAAGAAGAAGAAAGTCTCAGAAAGTCCTCTGAAGTGACTGACCACCATAGCCACTCTCTCTCCTCATTCGACCACCGGCTATGGAGTCTCCAAAGCATTCCTTGATACCCAGCTTCCTCTACTCCTCCCCCAGGTCTCTTCTTCTCGATCAGATGCTCAACTCCAAACCCAATCTCCACAAATCTCCTTCCCCGCCGACGATGCTCTCTCAGAAGCATTTCCTTATCGCGTCTCCCACCGAGCCCGGCAAGGGAATCGAGATGTACTCCCCAGCCTTCTACGCCGCCTGTACCTTCGGTGGGATCCTCAGCTGTGGTCTCACTCACATGGCCGTTACTCCTCTCGATCTTGTCAAGTGCAATATGCAGGTACTCTATATATAGGATTCTATACATACAATGTTCATCTCCCCTTTCCTTTGTCATTGCTGCTCTAGTCGTGTGATTTCATCTTACTCCTACTAGATATTCATGTGCCTTGCTTTTTATTCATACGCCTTGTTCTGTTCTATCAATCACCTTGCTCAAAGCCAATTTTCAGATTGATCCTGCCAAGTACAAGAGCATTTCGTCCGGCTTTGGTGTGTTGCTCAAAGAACAAGGAGCCAGGGGCTTCTTCCGTGGATGGGTCCCTACTTTGCTTGGTTACAGTGCTCAGGGTGCCTGCAAGTTTGGTTTCTACGAGTTTTTCAAGAAGTACTACTCTGACCTTGCTGGCCCTGACTACACTGCCAAGTACAAAACTCTCATCTACCTAGCTGGTTCTGCTTCTGCTGAGATTATTGCAGATGTTGCCCTTTGCCCATTTGAGGCTGTCAAAGTCCGTGTTCAGACACAGCCTGGATTTGCCAGGGGAATGTCTGATGGTTTTCCCAAGTTTATCAAGTCTGAAGGTGTTGGAGGGTAAGCTTTTGAGTTCCCTCCCTAATCACTCGTCTTAAGACAAGCCTTTGTGCCTGATTCCTTTTTTTTTTTCTTTTCTTGCAGTTTGTACAAGGGAATTGGTCCACTCTGGGGACGTCAGATTCCTTGTAAGTTGTGCCCTCAGCTTTGCAACTATCCCATAGTGTGATTTAGGCTCATGAATGCTTCAGTGGCTCTTTTTATTGCAAAATGTGCTAATAAATTCTACCTTTTGTAACAGACACAATGATGAAGTTTGCTTCTTTTGAGACCATTGTGGAGATGATCTACAAGTATGCAATTCCGAGGCCAAAGGACCAGTGCAGCAAGGGTCTACAACTCGGGGTGAGTTTCGCAGGAGGTTACGTTGCTGGTGTGTTCTGTGCTATAGTTTCTCATCCTGCTGATAATTTAGTGTCTTTCCTCAACAACGCCAGAGGAGCAACCGTTGGAGATGTAAGTCTTTCTGTTTCTGTTTCTACCTCTAATGCAATGCTACTTGTGATATTACCTATTGTTGAAACCATGATCCTTTCAACAGGCGGTGAAGAAGATAGGGCTGTTGGGTCTATTCACAAGAGGGCTGCCTCTACGAATTGTGATGATAGGGACATTGACTGGAGCGCAGTGGGGTATCTACGATGCTTTCAAAGTCTTTGTTGGCCTGTAAGTTCCTTTTTTTTTAGCAGCTATTCCGTTTCATAGGTTCTCCTACTCAACTGCTAATGAAAGTCTCTTTTCTTTCAGTCCAACTACTGGTGGTGTTTCTCCAGCGGCTGCCATCACTCCTGCTGAAGCAAAGGCCTAAACAATGACGAGGAACAAAGGGTCTCTTACGGTAGCATTTTTTATAACAA